>JBCEWC010018167.1:0-12100 GCA_038996855.1 Solanum aculeatissimum
CTTCTTATAATCGATACATATCCGTAAGGAGCCATCTTTCTTTATCGAGTAAATCCTTCAGTTGTTTCCTTCAATTCCCGTAGCTCTGCAAGAGCCACTCTATAGGGAGAAATGGACATAGGTTACGTATCAAGAAGAAAATCTATAGAAAAATTGATATTCCTTTTAGGGGGAATCCTTAGAAACTTATCAGGGAATATCACCAAGAATCCATTCATAATAGGGACTAACTTAGGGGCCATTTGCTAATAAAATATATCGTTTGCCCACAATGGTAACATGCACCTGAAACCTCCCTGCACTGCTAGCGTGAAGTTGACCACATTGTGTACATAGAAGAGTGGACTGTCTCATTTATGTAGAACACTCATGTTAACAACCCTTAGGTTGGCCTAAACTCGGCCCTTGTTTGGACTGAATATAATGATCAAATCATTGACCCTATGTTTGTGGTGGGAAATTACCCACTGAATGAGGTAGAAATCGATGAAATGGGGGCCTAAAATTACCCCGAGACTCTATATAAGACCCTATAGTATGGGCTCTCTTATTCTACTCCCTGTCTCTGTGGGTATCCCAAATCTGATGAGAAAGGTCCTCTGTAGTTTGAGAAAAAACCCATATATGAGAAATATCTACACCATCCCATAAAGATGCTATCCTGCAGTCTCTGATCAAATGATCCCCCAAACTATTCACATAATGATGAACTTTGGCGCTCATGGTATGTATAATATCTTGTGCATATCTAGCCAAAGAATTAAACCTAAGCCTATACTTCCTTATGCTCATATTCCCCTACCTCAAATTGATAAATTGGTTAAGATGGGTCTCTCGAACCTCCTGCGGAAAATAAAGGGCTAAAAATGCCTTAAAGAATTCTTCCCACTCTACTAGTAGGACATCAGGCCCTCTATATCTCTCTTATGCCTACCATAAGATGGTGACATCACATAGTCGAAAGGGAGTTAGCTCCATAGCCTCGATGATGGAGGCTTTTATCACCTTCACTGCTCTATACATATTGTCTATAAAGTCTCATAGACCCCCAGTAGGACCGGTTCATGTTAAATCTTAGAGAGGTCAAGTGAACAAACTCTCGTACATTTGAGCTTTTTGTTTGATCCCTTTTGGCATTTGTTCTCGCCTCTAGTTGTCTTCCATAAATAGAAACCATCCTAGTCAGTAGCTGAACAGCTTTCCTCATCCCTTGCCCCACAGTCTCAGGTGAGGTTGGGGGTACTGCACCCTTTTGGGCCTCAATAGGTGTTGGTGAATATGATATTATTAATACTGGAGACTCCCTGTATGCCTCAATGGGGAATATATCCCCTGACCTAGTGATGAATGACTGGTACCTTCTCTCTGACTTATATCTGTTGCATGTCATATCATCTCAAGAACGTAGGCAGTCCATTAAATAAAAACCACAAAGCACGATTTAGATTTCACATGTTCCTATAGCTTTGCTCTATAGCACGATCTATTTAGAGAAAGAATTGTAACCATCCCTAAATGCCACATAGCCTCCTGATTATAACTGTGGTGCAAAACACACCCATAAGCAAGACACTACTAGACACGACATTGTGGACTACCTGGGACACGACCTGCTCTGATACCATATTTGTCACGCCCCAAAAGATGGGGACGCATGACTGGCACTCGATACCACTATTGTACCAGTAAGCCACAGAACATACTAGTTACTTAAACTAGGGGCCAAAAGCTCAGGCAACATAACGTCTGAAAAACTAAGATTGAACCATTTAGGTCATGACCTGGTCATTAATGAACCAAGCACATCAGGATAGGTAATCCAAAATGATAAAGTATTGGCTAGCCGACAAGGCTACAACAATAGAGGTACAGTAACATACTACATATATACATACCAATCCCATGACTGGAGACTGAAAGATACCAAAAAAATACAACCCAAAATAACATGTCCAAAATAGTCTCTAAGAGAATCACTAACACTGCTGGGATAGGGCCCCGACTATACCTAATTGTATAATAAAAAGTAAGCATCCTGTGAAAGCTTCAGGAAATGGTAGAGCTTACCAACTCATAGGTGAACTGGGCTCCTAGTGGAGGTGTCAATCAGAATCACTATCTGAACCTGCACACACGAAATAAAATACAGCGTCCCCTGGCAATAGGACGTCAGTACGAATGAACATATACTGGTATGTAAGGTAGAAAGTGAAATCATAGATAACTGTAGTAAAAAGGGTAATAGAACTACCACCTGTAACAAAGACTCAGGTAACCTTCCTGGCGAACACTCAGCCTCCTAGTGATCAAATATGCATGGTATGCTCGAGTAATCGCATGTCCTGAATACATATATATAGATGCAAATATATGACATACCCAACTAAATATTAGCAATGGTAGTCCTTTTTGGGTGCTACCCAACATCATATCTGCCAACCTGTGGCCATCCGTATGCATATACATATATAGTCAATTGGGCAAATAGGCCCCATACCTCCTATTATAGCTGAAAGTCCATGCATAAGGTGCAATGTATGATATGAATGCACATCGTAGTCCATAACATAAATTCAACCAATCTTGGCTCAAAAGTGCACTTATTCTCACAAGCTCATAATCATTATCGTAACATATACATATAGCCCGTGGGATCTTACATGTCTTTCAAATAAGTTTGACAACTTAACTCAATTTTTAGAATGATGCCTTAATTCTGAGAATGCTCGTAAAGGTGCTTCACATAATGCTTTCACTTGTTTCCATGTCAATTAGTAAAAAAGAAGTACTTAAAAGAATCAAATGCTTTACTAGTTTATATAGGAGCATTATACTGGAGATTATTGGAAATCAATGTGTTACTTTTTGGGTAGTTCAATTATGGTTTTAGTATGGAAGAAGGACTTATCATGAATACTAAACTCCCCTCATAACTTATCTTTATTCTTAGTGACACCACACCAAAAAGTGCAACACCTAAACATAAGGACAAGTAGTCAAGAAAAACCAATAAATTGATATATAGACATTGAATGTCCAATTTGAGCGAGTGAATGGAATGCCAACCAAATAACGGAATGAACATAATTCAGCTACGATCCCAATGCCTTTCAGAAGGTCTTTCTAGCAACATAATAGCAAAATATTGCATTTGACGTTTTGGGAATTTCCCCGATTTCATGCTAAAAGGAGGAACGAGACATATCCTTAACATACCTTTCTAATGGACATCCGAATGCAAAAAATTTCTTCACTAAAATTTGTTTCTGACGTCCTAAGCTTTGTAACAACTATATATACGCAGCTTAAAAATACCTACAAATAGTCCATAAGTTGGTATTAATGGCCAGATTTGCCACACAATGTTAATGCGATGAAACGTCCGTAGAACTTCGTTAAAATGGTTTTAAAAAGAAATATTCCAAAATAATTACCTGAACAAGTTAGCTAGAAACATACAATAACCAACAAGAACACCACTTTTTAAAAGTCTAAAAATAGCCACAAATATAGCTAATAAGAGGAGAAAACAATCACAAGGCGTATGGCAAGAATTTCTAGGCACGCAGACTAATTTAAACAATAAAAAAACAAAGAACATACCTAAATCTCTTAGGGACCTGGTGGGATCTTTTTCTTCAGTTTCTTTACTATTTTGGGATGAAAATGCTCCATTTTGAGCTTTAATAAGAGAAATTATCTGACATTTAAGTGGGCTTGACCTGACCCGATCCATCACCCGGTCTTCTGCTCGGGCATATGCGGTAAAACTCTCGTAACTATTTATTCTGAAGTTGGATTGATACGCAGTTTTATGTGTTGCAAACTAGACTTGTAGAAATTCAATTTGATAGGTCATGGACCTTCTAACTCCTTATATTTTGGGTTATATGGTCTGATATATTTGACCTAAATTTAAGAAGGATTTCTTAAAGAAGCTTATGGTAACTTTGGCCAAACTTTATCTTGCAACTTCTTTGACTCCGAAACTTAACATATGAACTTTGGGATATTAAAATACCCCCTAAAAATCCATTATTATCAAATTATGCACTCTTAGTACCATCTGAGAAGTGAAACTCAATTTAAATCTTCCAAAAAAGGTGAGGTGCCACTTGGGCCATCTCTCTAATCCCGAACATGCATTTAGGGGATTCCTTAGACTTAAAACTTTAATCCCTTGATATTACCACCTATATGTAGCCTTATTACCCTTAGGTTCTATCGAGAGTCATATATGCCTTATACAACATGCCACAATATGTATATTATGGAATATGAGAAGCAGAGGGTCTCACAAGTGATAGCTTATACGTCTCGACAATTGAAGGTGCATGAGCAAACTTATCTGACCCACGATCTCGAGTTGGCGGCGGTGGTGTTTTCTCTAAAGATTTGGATACATTATCTATACGGGGTTCATGTGGATATGCTAACCGATCACAAGAGTTTAAAATATGTGTTCACCCATAGGGATCTTAACTTGAGATAAAGGAGGTGGTTGAAACTTCTCAAGAATTATTACATTAGTGTCCTTTATCATCCCGACAAGACAAATATCATGGAGGACACCCTTAGTAGGCTATCTTTGGGGAGTGTGTCGCATATGGATGAAGCAAAAAAGGTGATAGTGCGGGACGCACACTATTTGGCTAGATTAGGTGTTAGTTTGACCGACTCGAAAGATGGTGGTATTCTTGTTCAAGGCAGATCCGAGTCTGCGGTGGTGGTTGATGTTGAGGCAAAGCAAGATCTAGACCCTTCCTTGGTTGAGTTAAAGAAGTTGGTTACAGAGGAAAAATTGAGGTTTTCTCCTAAGGGAGAGATGGTGTACTAAGTTATCAAAACTGATTATGCATTCCGAATGTCGACAACCTAAGAGAGGTTATCATAAGTGAAGCTTATAATTCCCAATATTCTATTTATAACTGGTCTACTAAGATACATTGGGACCTAAGGGAATTGTATTGGTGGCATGGCATGAAGAAGGACATAGCCAAGTTCGTGTCGGAATGTCCAAATTGACAACAAGTGAAGGTGGAACACCAAAGACCCGACAGGTTGGCCCAAGATATTAAGATTCCTACTTGGAAGTGGGAAGATGTGAATATGAACTTCGTGGTTGGGTTACCCCGTACTCATAAACAGTTTGACTCAATATGGGTTGATGTTGACCGAATAACTAAGTTGGCTCGCTTTACCAAGAGTCAAACATATTTCATAATCATGCATCATGGGCTAAAAAGAAAAAAAAACTTTCATGTCAAACTTCATGCATAAGAGTAGCTCCATACTTATCATATCATATCATATCATATTGGTGCAAGTACCCATGTTTCTCAAAGAGCCATATCATAGATTTAGTGTGATCAAAACTTATTCATAACCCATACTTGATCAAATCATAGTCATAAACATGTTTAGGACTTAGCCCACATCAAAACCTTCTTGAAAATCCATGATCATGCATGCAATTCAATGAGGATACCATGGGTACTAGAATTCATACTTTAATTCAATTCAAGAGTAGTTTATGGAAATTCAAGTCAAGCCAACCTTCAAAATATCATTTAAATACTACCCATGCACTAATCAAGAGTACAAGGAACATGCATAACTTGATCATTATAAAACCATTAAATCTTCATATAATTCAAACTTAAATCAACATTAAATCACTTAATTTAGACAACACATAATCCCAATCAATTGAATACTTCAAAATTTAAAGAACCCAACCTTAAATAAAACTTAAAATCAAATTTAAAGAGGAGGGTTCTTGGGTCTTCATGGATGAATGAAAATCCATAAATCAAACCCACATGCCTTGAAATTGACCAAGAGAATTGAAGAATTTCACAACAAGGATAATATTCCCTAAATTTCTTCAAGCTTTCATCAATGGAGGTCAAGAGGATTGAGAGAATTTGAAAATGGATTGAAGAATGTTGAAATGGATCAAAAGGGTTTAGGGTTAGATTTAGGGGGTTTAGGGGACCTTAGAAAGCCTAAAAGGGGCATATGATCTAATTAAATTACAAATTAACCATTAATAAAATGGACTAATTAACTGAAACAGTGCCTCACAGAAGGATACAGGGGTCGTCCAGTGGTAAATGGTCCGTGTACCTGACCGTCTGGATTGCCTTGGCGTCGTCTTCGGCTTAAACTCTCGAAGGACTTTTTGGAACACTTCAAGGAAGGACTCACAGACCGTGTGGCTGCACACGGACCATTTACTGGTCCTTGGAGCCACACTTGACCCAGTGTCTAGCCCCAAACCTTAGCCAAGGTTCTGCCCCACTTCACGGGACCCCTCACAGGCCGTGAAGTGTCTCACGGACTGTGGGGTGGTCTGTGGGACTTAACTTGGTCCTTGGCTGGGGTACTGGCCACCAGGGGCTCACTGGATCATCACATGACCATCCCCATGAACCGTGGACCCTCATACAGTGTGTGGTCCATCCATTAGCCCATTTACAGAACCTTGTTCCCAGCGTCCTTCCAAATATCAGTAGTCTCACTGTTTTGGCAATAACGTTCTCATACAAACTTTGAATTGAGTGAAACCAGTTGCGTTGCGAAAATAACTCAAAGAGATTAAATTTGATATATAGAAGACCACACAGTTCATCCTTTATGAAACGTTACGATCTTTCAAAGTACACTGTCCCAACCGACCCATAACTTCACCAAGAGACCCATTTCGAATTTGACCACTTAAACTCAACCCATGGCTACGAAAATTCAACCACGATTAGTTTAACACAAACCTTGACCAACCATTATGAAGTTAAAAAACTTTTGGGTTTTTACACAAGTGTGTATCAACTATCATCCACCAACTGTTGTTCCTGGTGATGATTTTGCTAAGGTGCAGTAGTATGCATGATTTCCAAATCAACAAGTTTTTTTGAGGTCCTCTCACACATTTACCACATGTTTGATCTGATGTACGCCAAGCGTGCTTTCATGCATTGGTATATCAGTGAGGGTATGGAGAAAGGTGAATTCAGTGAAGCTTGCAAACATCTTGCTGCCTTGAGAAGGATTATGAGGAGGTTGGTGCTAAAGGTGATGAAGAAGAAGAGGGTGAAGATGATGAGGAGTACTAAGAAATGATGTTGTAGGCTATAAAATGTCAGTCTGTCTCTATTTTCTTCAGGTAGTCTCTTTATATATTGCACTAGTAAAAATCTTACCATGTGGGTTGAGTTTTGTTAGTATGAAACATGTGTGTTTGACGATGTTTTTGTTATCCCGCACTTCTCTTTATTTTCATCCATATTTGCATTTATATGAAAAAATCACTATTATTAGTTCATGAATAGTGTAACATTTATATAATAACAAATGGAAATGTGGTCTTTGAAACTCTTTATGGTTGGCGTATTTAATATCAAAATGATCATTAGTGATGAAACATTTGGTCATCAAAAGTAACATAAATTTAATGAAAGGAATTTCAATTGTTAAAATACTTGTAGTAGTAGGATGTTAATTATTGCTAATGATTTTTAATGGCCAAATTTGACTAATTAGCATAGAGAAGATATGGTCTCTATTAAAGCACATATAACTACTAGATTTGATGTTATCGTTAAAAGTATTTTTAATGACGAACGAAAATCCATCGTTAAACTTTTAACGTCGGAGCCTTTAACGATGGGCGATGATCAGATTTACTCCCATAGTTAATGAACTTTAGCGACTGGATTTGAACTATTAATGACCAAATATCCCATCGTTAAAGGTCCTTTTTCGTGTAGTGTTATACCACTTATCAACTTACTGTCTTCACCAAGGAGTGGTAGAGGTCATTTGTGGCTCGTCGACTTATTGGATCTCTAGTTATAACTTGGGTATAATTTATAGTGATATTTTTGGAGAGGTTCCTGCCATACAGTCTTCAGGACAGTCGTTGTGATGAGTATGATAGGCTTTAGTAAGGCTCCTTGTCAGTTTAAGATTATGAGGCCCGATGTCATACTCTTTCTAGATATTCTCTATCCATCATTCCTACTAAGTTCGAGCGGATTCGACGGTTTCCCAAGGGATCGGCAGGGTACCTTCAGGAGGCTACAAATTTTTTAGTTCTAGCTAGAGTCCGATTTCAGAGTATTGTTGATCATGCTCATATGATAGAGCACACCCAACTGGATATACAAGGTGGCGAGAAAAGGCCCCGCCAACATGGACAGTTTAGTAGACACCAGTCATGAGATAGAGAGTTTCAGAGGCAAGGCCATCAGGGTCGGGTAGTTCAGGAAGCTCTTCCAGCATATGATAATGTTGACAAAGCAAAACCTACACAGACGGGTAGCACACCCAGACATGGTGTCTTTTCAAGACAACCATCTCAGAGGCGGGAGACTAGAGTTTGTTACCATTGTGAGGAGATTGGACATTTGGCTCATTTATATCCTCACCGTATACCTTCTACCTAGGCTTCAGGATCACAGCTAGCTCATCTAGCCCCAACACCAGTAGCTAGACACACCTCTTAGAGCATGATGGGAGGCACTAGAGGAGGACATAGCACATTGCAAGGTGGAGCCCGTGGAGGCCCACAGATAAGTGGTGGTCGTGGAGTTGGTTATGTTGTTTTGGATAGAGCTGAGACAGAGGCTTCTGATACAGTTATCACATGTATATTTTTGGTGTGCCACCGTTCAGCTTCAGTTTTATTTGATCCAGGCTCTACTTATTCTTATGTGTTAGTTATTTTGCTTTGGATATTAATATTATGTGTGAGCCGCTCATCGAGCCTATATGTATTTCCACCCTGGTAGGTGAATCTTTAGTGGTAAATCGGGTGTACTAGGGGTGTGTTGTGACCTTTATAGGGAGAGGTACTACTACTGACTTGATATTGTTAGAAATGGTGGAATTTAATGTGATATTGGATATGGATTGGTTATCGCCTTATTATGTTATTCTTGCTTTTCATACAAAGATAGTGACTTTATCTTGTCCATAGTTACCTTCGTTGGTGTGGACAGAAGTACTTAGCTCCTACCCTAAGGGAGTTATTTCCTATATACATATTTGTCAAATGATGGAGAAGGGATGCTTAGCTTATTTGGCTCTTGTTTGGGTTGTTGCTCAGGAGTCTCCATCTTTCGAGAATACCATGTTGCTAGAGAGTATATGGATGTCTTCCCTACTGATTTGTCAAGTGTTCCTCCTGATCTTGATATATACTTTGCTATTAATGTGGAGTTGGGCACCAAGTCCATATCTATTCCTCCTTATCAAATGGCTCCGGCTAAATTAAAGAAGTTGAAGGAGCAATCGGAAGATTTGCTGAAAAAGTAATTTTTTCATCTGAGTATGTCTCGTTGGTGTGATCCTGTATTATTTGTGAAGAAGAAAGATGGTAATATGTGTATGTGTATTGATTATCTCCATCTTAACAAAGTGACCATCAAGAATAAATATCCCTTGCTATGCATTGATGATCTTTTTGACCAGTTATAGGGTGCCTCGATATTCTCCAAGATTGATTTGAGGTTCGGCTATCATTCGTTGAGGGTTTGAGAGTCTGATATCCTGAAGACAACTTTTAGGACCCATTATGGGCAATATGAGTTCATGGTTATGTCTGCCGGGTTAACTAATGCCCCTACTACTTTTATGGCGCTGATGAACCAAGTGTTCAAGCCCTATTTGGACATCATTGTGATTGTGTTCATAGATGATATCTTGGTTTATTCCAAGAGTGAGGTCGATCATATTCAGCACTTGAGGACTGTACGTCAAAGATTGAGGGATGAGAAATTATACGCAAAGTTCTCTAAGTGTGAGTTTGTTCTTGAGTCCATTTCTTTTCTTGGGCATGTTGGGTCCAAAGAGGGTATTATGGTTGATTCGACCAAAGTGGCAGCTGTGCGTGAGTGGGTTAGGTCTACTTCTATTATTGAAATTCAGAGTTTCATTGGTTTGGTGGGGTAGTATCGATGGTTTGTTCAGGGGTTTCCCTCTATAGTAACCCCATTGACTAGATTGACTCAGAAGGCTGTAGCATTTCAGTGGTCAGATGAGTGTGGGTCGACCTTTCAAAATTTTAAGGATTTATTAACTTTATCACCTATTCTTGCTTTACCCGAGGAAGGATGTCACGACCCGGATAGGGGGCCTAGATGTGACATGGCGAAGGAGAACCCGAAAGTCCTCGATCAAGCCATCATAGCATCATTTTACACCTCATCGGTTCGGAAGCGCGAAAAATAAATACATAACATATAATTTCTCGGGGAATTGGGGACTTGGGACTCAATATATTGGGGTACACCGGGGTTATGGGACTTTAGGAAGCCTAAAAAGAGCCTAGGGATCAACCAAATTACAACTTAACCCTTAAAGAGGCGGAAAAATCAATGAACCCAGGGCCAAACAGTGGCCCAAACAGCCCATTCAACCTTTGATGGTCTGTCCCACTGCTCAGTCTGACTTTCCTTAGTCAAGCTTTCAGCCCACAGCCTTGGCAAGGCTCTTCCCAACTTGACGGACCACCAAACGGTCCGTTTGAGGTCTCACGGACCGTGGGGTGGTCCGTTGACCTTAAATTAGTTTTTGGGGTGGATCCTTTCCACCCCCAGCTCTTTGGACCATCTCACAGAACCCCATATGTACCGTACAAAGTTTCACGGTCCATCTCACATGCCTTGGGCCATTTTTAGGGCCCTCTTCCAGTGTCTTCCGAATTTTAGGCAGTGTCACTCTTTGGGCCATATCTTTCTCATACGAACTTGGAATTGAGTAAAACTAGTTGCGTTGAAAATATAATTCAAAGAGATTCAATTTGATATGTAGTATCCCACATGGTTCAACCTACATCAAAAGTTATGGTTCTGTTACGTTCACTGTCCAAACGACCTCTCTAGGCCCCAAAATGACCCATTTTGCGTTTGGCCACTTAAACACAACCCGTGGCCACCAAATTTCAACCACAACCATTATAACACCATACAAGACCAACCATAAGAGGTTTAAAAAAAATTTGGGTTGTTACATTATCCCCCCCTTGGGAACATTCATCCTCGAATGTGCTCTAACTACGGCTTGAGGACATCAAACACAATACAAGACATTTTAACCACAACTCAAGATACTATGCATCATATAAAAAAATTCTATCAAAACTCATGTAAAAACATCATTTAAATCATTTTCGTACTCATGCATGCATGCATTGTCATGAAACTCAAGATAACAAGAAATTAGGACCATAAGATATAGATCCTAGTATATTAGGCTTGAGTGGAGTTGGGAAAGATGAGGATATCGCTCCTTCATGTCCAATGGCAAGTTCAACCTACATGTCACCTTACCAAACTCTAGGTAATCCCTCGGGACTTACTAACCACCGAAACCGATTCAAGCCTAGCCTTTCACACCTCTAACCTATACCACATCATGAACTCTCCTTTACAATTTCAGCCTAAGTACTATACCACAATCATGCAAGCCTCAAGGTCTCGGAACTCATACCACTCTAATAGCCAACAAGGAGTCACAAAAGCTAAGTTCCATTCAAATCAAGTAAAAACATATGCATCAAAGTTAGAGGTTTGTAGCATACCCGTGTCGACATCTGGAGCTCCCTCTACTTCTTAGCGACCATGAAGAGCATAAAACCGGTGGTTTCTAGGGGCACCACCAACCATAGCCTCTTGATCCTTTTTCGCATTCCTTGGGCAATCATACACCTTATGGTCCCTAGTACCACACCCAAAGCAAGCACCCAGAGCTCTTCTATATGCACCCTCATGATTCTTCCCACACCTACCATAAGGAGGAACTCGGGGATCACCCACAACTTGTGCCTTAAGATTTGTAACCCTTACATCCGAAACTTGGCCTTGATGATTACGGCCATAACCATCACCACCACTCCTAGAGTGTGACAATCCACCATCAAACCTAGCCCTCTTAGCTTCACGCACTCTCACTTCCTTAAGCTTCGATCCCTCAATTTATTCCGCATAGGTCATGAGACGGGAGATATCCATCTCCTTAATAAGTATAGTCGTCTGACACCCTTTCACCACCAAATCCGACACACTCGAGATGAACTTGTGCATCCTTGTATGGGAAT
>JBCEWC010018168.1:0-12099 GCA_038996855.1 Solanum aculeatissimum
TGAGTAATTAGGGTGAACTCTTGAAATTGCTAGTTGACTTATTTGCTTGATTAATTAAAGTGTTACCCATTTGTGGTCCTTGGTTTCCCTTTACTTTTTCTTGCTATGGTTTTATTTGGGATGTTGAAATCAATTGGGAGGTGAGGGTTTTAGTCCCTTGTTGCCCATAATTTCAATATTTGAATTTAATCCACATAGCCTTTTTATTTTGTTCCCTTTTCTTTTCTTTCTTGTTTGATCCTTTATCAAAGGAAGCATAGGAGTGAAACGAAAAAGGAGAAAATTATGCTATGGGTGCGAGAAAAATGAATGGATGCCTAAAATAATGAGCTAAAAAGAAAAAAAAGAGAAAGAATGTGATAAACTAAGAGGCAATGAGCTGAAAAAGTATGAATAGGGCACCCAAAATTGTTTGAAATAGGAAAAAGGGAGAATGAGTTGAAAATACTAGTGTTGGTAAGGGAAAAAGTGTGAAATAATATAGTGTCAAGGAGGTTCATTAGTCACTATGTTCAAAAAGCATCATACCAAAGCCATCTGAGCCTACATTAGAAGCCAAGAAAGTCCTAGAGTGATCTTAGTCCAAATAGACGAAGGTCATACTCATGAGTGTAGGGGCTAGACTATGGAATTGTGCATAGTGTTTGAATATCTTTGTGAGTGTGAGAGTCTTTGATAGTCCCAAATATTGAATTTTGTTTATTACTCTGAGTGAGAAATGGGACTTCTTTCTGTGAGGGCACTTAAATTGTATTGTGGATTTTAGACTATCTTAGTAAGTGTTGATTTAAGCATTTCCTTGACTGTCATAGTTGCAATGTTGTACTGACATGCATAAGTTTGTCTAAATATTTCCTGATATATGCACTAATGAGTTTTTTTGGGTATTAGAGATTGATTTTTAGATGATGTATGCCATTAAATTGAGGTTTGTTTGTTATATAGTTGCTTATGTAGATTGAGTCCGTCGCTTGAGGACAAGCAATAATTTTAAGTTGAGGATGTTAATATGTTGTGAAAATATAACACTTTTGATACTTAAAACATAGGATTTTGTATATTCTCAAATAAATGTTAGTAGGTTTGTTCTGTTTTTATGTTGTTTTTATCATATTACAGGAATTGGGATAATTTTGGGCAAAGTGTTGCAGAACTAAAGTTTTTGGTGATTTATGAGTCACTCTATTGGTTGTGGTTCACTCCATGGGCTATAGGTGGGTTTCATGAGTCAGATCTTGTAAATTCCATGTTTTAGAAGTTACATCCAAGAGTTATCAGATGGACCGTAGATTTGATGATGGGTCGTAGATAAAATTGTGATTGGAGGATCAAATTTTGAAAGATTTTAGTAAGGTCAATAGATGAAACCCCCTATGGGTCGTAAGTCATAATACGGCCTGTGCGAATGTATCGTATGTTAGACAATAGATTTTGTGCCTTGATGTATATGAAGTCCAAGTACGAGTTGTGGTTCCTCATACGGCCCGTAACCTTGCCTTAGGATCTGCTGATTCCAATTTTCCTTTTTTATTTGGTTTTTACTTATTTTAATAGTTTTTTTAGGTTTTTTAATACATGCAATGTAAGAGAATAGAGATACAAAGTGAGAGAATATTAAGAACTCAAAATCTTGTGATTTATTTTTATCTATAACATTATGATTTCTTGTGAAGATTCAGATTGCTTGTTCTTTAATTCATCATTGTAAGTGTTTAATTATGTTATTCTATAACATGATTTCTTCATCTACAATGATCATGCATATCTAAATCTACAACTAGAATTGTGGGAACCATGAAGAACTGACAAGGTAAAATCCTATTAATCTGCAATTCTTTGAAAGTGTGCATGTATATGTATTAATTATTCCCTACAATGTGAATGCTTTTTAATCGGTGGACAATGTTAGAACTTGCTCAAATTCGTATCGACTGAATCAAGGTAGTAATGAATGGGAAAAGGGAATAATTAACAAGATTCAATGTGATCTCTCTTATTTAATCAACCTAACTAGATCAAGGGGCGGTTGTGTTGGAACAAAAGGCAAGGGCTAATGTCACACTTCTGGGATAGATCAAATCATGTAGTGAAATTTACCTCTCGCTTGGATCAAAGGGTTTGGTGAACTTAACATACCATTTTGCATGCTACATACTGGAAAAGATTACGAGTATCTGGATATACTAAGTTAAGGAACCATGGGGAACATAATACCCTAGTTACTTCTTTCAATGATTTCACAACACTTGCACTTGATTGATTGCACTAGTTTAGGTATAATTATTGTTTCTTACAACCCCCCCCCCCCTTCGTGAAATAAGTAGATTAATCTATTCTAAATGCTCATAATTGCCCTAAGTCTAACCATAATAATTGTGGGATTTAACTGTAACCTTTGTTAGGTACTATATTTTTGCAGCGACTACTTATCCTCTAATTGGAGGTGTAGTTTGTGTGACATCATGGATCCTCATAATATGACTACGTTGACTTCTATAGTGAGAACTACACTGGCTTCTAGAGTGACAAACTTTTCAAGAATAAACCCTCCTGAGTTCTACTGCTCTAAGGTGGATAAGGATCCACAATATTTCATTGATGAGGTGCAATAGGTGGTTGCTATTATGGGGGTTCCAGTAGAAGAAAAGGTGGATTTCAGAGCCTACCTATGCAAGGTGTTGTTCAAGTATGATAAATCAATGAAAGGCTGAAAGAGTTCAAGAAATCCCCGTAGGTTAGGAGGTTTTCAAGGTTACTTTTCTTTTCCACTTCTTTCCACTTAAATTGAGAGAGTCATAGATGATGGAGTTTATCAACCTCAAGCAAGGAGGCATGAGTGTGAGGGAGTATGCCCTTAAGTTCACAAAGTTTTCTAAGTATGCTTCTTCCTTGGTAGTTGAATCCCATGCTCGAATGAGTAAGTTTATTTTTTGGGTATTTGACTTAGTGGTGAAGGAATGCAAAACTATAATGTTTGTCAAAGAAATGGAAATTCTCGGCTCATGACATGTCAAGAAAATAGAAGGTGAAAAGCTCATAGAAAATAGGTGAGAGAGTAGAAGAGGGCTTGATTTGAAGGAAGCTTTTCTCAATCAAAATATGGTGGTGGTAATGGTCGTTTCAAACAACGCCAAAGATGCAAGCCATGGTTCTTCTCAAGTTCTATGATAATGGTTTGATAAGGATAGGGTGCCCAACCTATGGCCTAAGGTGGAGGTACTAATATTGGTTTATATATTTTTCCCAAGTATTCCAAGTGAAGGAAAAACTATGGAGGCAAATGTTTGGTTAGTACGGGTGCTTGTGTAGGATGTGATAAGATTGGGCACAAGCTCTCTGAATGTAGTATTCCAAACAAAGGATGAGAGGGTTGTCCTTAAGGTCAATCCATTCAAGGTGAACAAGTCCAATAAGGTGGATTTGGGTCGAGTGGTGGAGGTCAACACAATAATAGATTATATGCATTTTATGCTAGGAAAGATGTTGAGGAATCACACAATGTGGTTGTGATATCTTGTGAGTATTTGACTTTGATGTATATTCTTTTCTCAGGGTGCCAATTTGTCTTTTATCACAACTTACCTTTCTATAAGATTTAATATGTGTCCCAAAATCTTGTTAGAACCATTTTTATTTATATCCCCAACGGTGATTCGGTCCTAGCCAAAGAGAGTATAGAAATTGTTCCATGTCGGTCTTACATAAAGTAGTCCCATGTGATCTTATTTATCTTAACATGCAATTTTTATATCTTTCTTGGCATGGATTGGCTTCATGCTCTTATGCATTTATCGATTGTAGAACCCATAGGGCCAAATTTTAATTTCCTAATGAGCCAGTTCATGAATGGAAGGGTAGTGATTTGGTTTTTAAGGATCAATTCATTTCATGTCTAAAAGCACCAAAAATGATTTCTAAGGAGTGTATATATCATGTAGTGCAAGTTAGGGATACAAATTTCAAAGCCCCTACTCTTGAGTTGATCCTTATTGCTACTGGATACACCAATGTGTTTCTCCATGAATTTCCTAGTATTCCTCCCAAAAGGTGAACTGATCTTGGTATGGATTTACTTCTCGATACCAAATGTATCTCTATTCTTCCTTACTACATGGCCCTTGAAAAAATTAAGAAGTTAATGAAACAACTAGAAGATTTGTTAGATAAAGGTTTCATAAGGCCAAGCATGTCACTATTGGGTGATCCCATGTTGTTTGCTAAGAAAAATGATGTGTCACTTCAAATGTGTATACACTACCAGCAATTGAATATGGTCACCATAAAGAACAAGTATCCCATTTCGACGATAGATGATTTGTTCGATCAACTCAAACATGTAAGCTACTTCTCCAAAATTGATCTTTAATCTTGTTATCACCAATTAAGGGTGAGGGAGTGTGATATTTCCAAGATGTCTTTTCTAACAAGATATGGCAATTTTGATTTTTTGGTTATGTCATTTGGGTTGTCTAATGATCCTGCTATATTCATGGACCTGATGAATTGAGTTTCCAAACTATACTTATACATGTTTGTGATGCTCTTTATTAGTGAAATATTAGTTTATTGCTAAAGTGAAAACGAACATATGGGTCAGTTGAGGATTATAATGCTAACCTTAGGGACAAGCAACTATTTGCCAAATTTAATAAATATGAATTTTGGTTGAGAGTTGTGGCATTTCTTGGTCATATTATTTTCAGCGATGGTATCATGGTGGATTTAAGAAGAATGGAGGAAGTGAAGAATTGGCCTAGACCAATGTTTTCTTAGGATAATAGAAGTTTTTTGGGCTTGGCTAAGTATTATCAAAAGTTTGTAGAGGGTTTTCATCCATTACATTTCCTTTGACCAAGTTGACCCAAAAAAAGTGAAGTTTCAATGGTTACATGAGTGTGAGAAAAACTTTTAAACATTGAAGAATTATCTTACATTGGCTCCTAGTTTGACATTACTAGAAGGTATCGATGGGTTCACAGGTGGGATTGGTTGTGTTTTTATGCAACATGGCGGGTTCATAGCATATGCCTTTAGGCAACTCAAAGTGCCTGAATGGAACTATCCAACCCATACTCTTGAATTAGCGGTTGTTGTATTTTCATTGAAAATTTGACGTCACTATCTATATGGAGTACATGTTGATATATTCATCAACCATAAAAGTTTGCAATGTGTGTTTACCCAAAAAAAACTTGAAGATTAGACAAAGGAGGTGGTGTGAACTACTAAAGGTCAATGACATAAGTGTGTTGTACCATCTAACTAAGTCTAAGGTTGTTTCTGTTGCTCTTAGTCGGTTGTCCATGAATAGCATTGCACAGGTTGAGGATGGCAAAAAGGAGTTAGTTAAAGAAGTTTACCATTGGCCAATTTAGGTGTAAGGTTGAGTGACTCTACAAAATAGGTTAGAGTCAACATTGATAACAGATATGAAAGCAAAGCAAGACATGGATCCAACTTTTGTTGGGCTGAAGAATTTAGTGGTTGATTAGAAAATTGAGGTTTTCTCTCATTGGGGAGATGGGGTCCTTCGTTATTAAGGTCGGTTATGTGTTCCAAATGTTGATAGTATAAGAGAGATGATATTGAGTGAAGCCCACAACTCTTCTTATTCTATTCATCTTGGATCTACCAAGATGTATAGTGACTTGAGGGAAGTGTATTAAAGAAGGATATAGCTAAGTTTTTTGTGGAATGTCCAAATTTCCAACAAGTGGAGGTTAAACACCAAAGACCGAGAGGTTTAACCCAAGATATTAAAATTCATACATGGAAGTGGGAAGATGTAAATATGTCCTTTATAATGAGTTTGCCTTATACGCATAAGCAACATGATTCCATTTAGGTAGTTGTGGATATAATTACAAAATTAACCCATTTCTTACCGATTAAGACTCTTATAATGCCAAAAATTATACAAAGATGTAAATTCAAAAATTGGTGAAACTTCAAGGTATACTCTTGCCTATTATTGTGGTTTATGGTACTCAATTCACTTCTCACTTTTGAAAGTCATTTCAAAAGAGTCTAGGTACCGAGGTTAAGCTAAGTATCGCTTTTCACCCTCAAATCGATTAACAAGCCAAGAGAACAACTTAAACCTTACATGATATGTTGAGAGGCATGTATGCTTGATTTTAAGAGAAATTGGTATGATCACCTACCATTGATTGTATTTCCATAAATGACTCCTTTTGAAGATTTTTATGGAAGAAGATGTAGGTTATTAGTGGGACTGTTTGAAGTCGGTAAAGTAAGCTTGCTAGGTCCTGAGTTGGTATTTGATGCGATGGAGAATATAAGGGAAATGTTAACGGTTGCCCAATGTCACCATAAAACTTCTTAAGACATAAGAAGAAGGGAACTTGAATTTAATGTAGATGATTGGGTCTATTTTATGATTTCACCCATGAAGGGTGCAATACGTTTTACCCAAAAAGGGAAGCTTAGTCCCCGCTATGTAGACCCATATAGGATCCTAAGGTGTATTGATAAGGTGACCTATAAACTAGATTTTTCATTGGAGATAGCTTTAGTTCCTCCCATATTTCATGTGTTATTGTCGAGGAAGTGTGTGGGTGATCCAAACTCCATTGTGCCACTGGAAAGTGTGGATGTTGGACAAAATTTGAGTTATGAGGAGGTTTCAATTGAAATTCTAGATCGGCAAGCTAAAAGGTAGTGAATAAAGAAATTGCATCTTTTAAGCTACTATGGAGGAACCAATAAGTGGAAAGTGCTACATGGGAGGTGAAAGCAAACATGATGAAATGATATTTCTACCTCTTTCCCTACATTCCATCCCAAGGTATTTCGTTGACCTTGCTCAAATTCCTATGTTTCAGCTTTTTCATGTCATAACATATGCATGCATACTCATGAAACTAATTTTGAATTATAACTTATACAAATGTTTTAAATTTTATGAATTTGATGTTTAAGTTGCATTACTGCATTCATGTGGGTTTGTTTGATATATATACTACTCTATTCAAGCTAGGTTTCATCTCATTTGAGGATAAATATTTCCAAGAGGGAGATACTGTAATACCCCATAAGTTAAAAAGTCGGAATATGAAAGAAAATATAGAAAAAGGATTTCTTATGCTAAGGACTATGAGCCAATATATGGCTTATACAAGGTTTCACGGGTCGTATATAGGGGTCTCATAGATAGACCCCAGACTTAAAATTTGGAATGTTTGGGTGTTCTATGAAAGGTCATTTACGAGTTGTAGTTGGATTTACGTCTTATAGAATGAGCTTGTGGATGAGATTTAGAGGGATATGAAAACTGCATTTAATAGAATGGAACCCATTGATGGGTCATGGTTGCAATGATGGGTCGTACAAAGTATTTGATCAATTGGGCAAGTGAGGAATGTAAAATTGGATAATTGTTGGGGGGTTTTAATAGAAGAAATTATGGCTCGTGAAAGGAACCACGGACAATAGAAGTTGTTCCTTGATTGATTTAGAAAGAGCTTCAAAGGAATGGCTATAGGATCAAATCTACGGACCAAAAATATGATCCATAGAAGTGTTTAGGACCTGTAATCCCTAGGTCGTAGGTCAACTTCATAAGCTTTAAAATTTAACCTGATTTTCACGAGTGGATTCTATGAGTCGTGCATGAGTGTATGACTCATAGAACCCTCTCATGGTTTACTTTAGAAAAATCTAATAAAGGGTATTTTTGACATTTTCTAGCTTCCTAACCCCTAAACTATATCATTTTAATCCTATAACTACCCATAACAGTCCCAATCCATGCCATATTCACCTATACTCACCCTAAACTCATAAACACTCAAATTCTCTCAAGACTCTCCCCCTCCCCCCACCCCTCCAAAGCTCCATTGAATAAATCAAGCTACGGTTTCAAGCTCACCACTCAACTCCAGATTTCTCAAAGTAATTTAACTCAAGATACGTGAGTATTCCTCCACGGGTCCCTTCCACCCATAGAGACCAAAGAACACTCATTTTCTTCAAAATTCAAGTATGTATTTTATGGATTTACATAATATTAATTATAATTTCATGAATTATGATCTGAATCATGGTTATTTACGCAATTATATATGAATTATTACAATTTTCATGAATTACAAGTGAATTCGCCTACACGCTACTTAGGATTCATGAATTTTCTTATGGGTTCTTTCAATTTTGATTCAATTGATCTCAATTTATATGATTATGCATGAATTTATTTTTGTAGCATGAATTGAAGTTAATTAATTGGGAACCCATACTTTTTCCCTAGTTTGATCACAAATCATGATTATGAATTACAAGTGTCCAAGTATGTTTATGGAAAAGGGCGACTTAAGACACTATTGTGCTTAAATTAAAATATAATTTGTAATGATGGAAGACCTACCTCCACATTCCTCAATTACATAAAAATGAGCTATTCCTTAAATAATATTCTATGAATTTGATTGGTTGGTTGAGTTGCATTTCCTACATGGCAAGCTTATGAAAATTTTGAATTATGAAAAGCTTATGAATCTATGAAAAAAGAAAGACTTTATGATAAGTATTTTGTGCGATTTGACTTAGCACTGAATGAGTCTTTGAGGTGGGGACTCAATTCAAGGGATCCTTAGTAGAAGCTTCTAATTTTATCACTATGTGCCACTATAGGATTATTGCCAATATGGCCTAGCTAGTGAATCCACATATAGTACATGATTCATGACGCCCACTTAGCGGGGTAGAGTTCTACCTTGGCAAGTAGATTCCCTTTTTTCCAATGTAGGGGCAACACTAAAATTCCATGTTATAACTCGCATGGTCTTATTTTCAGCTATGGTTATATCCCACATAATGATTCTTTATGATCTCTTATACTTGACTACTCATAGTACTTTACCTTACATGCCTCATGCTATGAATTGCTTCTACATTGACCCTCTTAATATTTGCTCATGCTTTACATCACTTATCATATCATGATTTTACTAGGTTATTTGCACTACATGATTTACCTTATATTGTATTTCCTAAATACTTAGTACATTCAAATCTACTTGATGTAACTCAAACTACAAAAATGAATTAAAAGAAATTGAAAGACATGAAAGTAAAGATAGATAGGTCGATAAAGATAAAAGAAAATCAAAGAAACCTAAAGGTATATTAAACCTAGAGATGTCAATTGATTAATCCAAATCAAGCATTAAACCTCTTACATCGACCTTGAGGGAAATTGGATTTACCTCGCAACCAACGTTTCTAAGCAACGATCAATGAAAGATTGTACCAAGCTCTAAACACTCATACAAGAATTTCAATATTAATATTCAAGGAAATCTACCAAAAAATAAGTAACTATGAGCTATTTATAGTCTTAGGTAATTTATTACAAAAATGACTCAAAAGTTACTAAAATTGACAAAACGACAGTCAAGATGCCCATCATCAAACTCACTCAGTGGTATGTCGATCAATCACCCCATTGCCAACTGATCATGTCTCAGAAGCCTGAACAATATGTAACATTAGGAGGTCTTATAAGTCATCACAGAATCACTTTGGCACATCAATGATTAGTACACCATCGCTGAATTTTACAGAGTCATCCCATGTTTTCTTTTGATATCACCAAGCTATCTTTGTCACGACCCAACCTAGGGCCTAGTCGTGACACGACAACTGTGACACCTGAAGGCATCCCATCCAAACCTCATATTCATATTGTAAGCATAAATAAGATAAAGTAAGCAAATCATAAAAGAGTAACAAAAGGAACATAACATACAAAAGTCATAGTTTTCCTTAGGGGAATTACAACATCAAAATATCCAAATCATACCTCTACATCATAAGATCTTAGTTGGGATCAAAACATGCTACTAGCTCACCCTCAAGATAGAATAATAATGATATCATAGATTCTCAACATAAAAGCATAATATGAACTAGGCTTATCCCCGAAGAATAGGAACTCACCAACAAGTCTACAAGCTTCCAGATCCAAATCTAGCCACAAAATGGAGTAGTATCATTGTCACCCGTCCTTACAATGTTAGATCATGTAGGCAAAGAAGTATGTGTTAATATGTGGAATGTACTAAGTATGTAGGTATTCTATTAACAAAGAAATGTCATGACATAATATCAATATGCTTAATCATAACAAATAGAATAAGAACACAATATGTATGAGCTATGCATGTTTAAAATCATCAGTAGAAGCATCATCAAAATCCTTTATAATTCTAACATACATATGTGTGAATAAAACCATAATCGATAATAAGACCCTATTACATGGAATCCCAATGTTGCCTCTAGACCGAGTCAAAGAGTAGTCTACTTTGCCAAATTATACCTCACCTTACTAAATCCCTCTGTAATGACCCTCCAGGTAATTTTTGTGTTTATGTGATTATCTTACTAGTTTAAGCATGTACATAGCGACCTCAAGCCATTTTTGACTTGTTGGTACTGTTGATGTGGTTATTGGATGAGTCATTTGTGATTTATTCAGTTTTTTGAGTTAAATAGTATGTTATGACTATAAAATGAGTTATTTCATAAAATCCTAGTAAACGACCTCAAAGTGGAATTTTGACAGTTCCATTAGCTTTGGAATGGCCAAATTAGGTTGGGAGAATGATTGGCCTAAGATTTGGGGAATCTAGTGTGAGTTAACTAAGAATTTAGAAAATCAGATCCATAATAAGCTAAAAAGTTATTTTCAAAAATAACCTAGGTAAACGTGCTCAAAATGAAATTTTGATAGCACAGTCAGCTTTGGAACATTGAGTTTAATCTAGAATGACCTTTCATTGGATTCAAGGGACTTCCAGATGCATTTTGACCCCCTCAGTTCTTTTAGTTAAAATTAGCCGAAAAGAAGTGGAACCTCATTTTGTTGTGCAAAGCTTCATTATGAATTCGGACCATACTGTTAGATCCAGAATGTCAAAATCAGTGTGGTTACATAGTTTGTTTGCATAAAATAGACATCAGATGGCCCAAAACACCCCAATGTTTTGGACATAGCTGATGCAGCAGAGCAGAGCAGGACCACTGTGTGCGCAGAGGCCAGCCCAAGTGCGCCAAAGGCAAGGCCGGTGATGCCCGGTGTTCGCGCGACTGAGGGGCACTTGGCGTATGCCTAGAGTACCCTAGTCCACATTCGTGACACTCTGCCCATGACCGTGAAGGCCAGCGAGGCGGTAGGTAGCCTTATAAAGGCCAAGTCGCGAGAAATATAGGGCTAACCTTGCAAAAGCCATAAAATATTGTATATGTATAAAAAATAAAGCAATTGGATAGGCTAAATTGTGAAAATTATTCATGAGAAACACTGTGAAGCATCATATTTCAAATTTGGCACATGTTTCAAGGTAAGAGAATCATTTTTGCTAAATATATTACCATAAATTATCCAAAATTTTGTGTTATGATATCTCAGTTGTTTCTCATCGAAATTGAGTGAAATATAGGTCTAAATTATACTAATTTTTAGATGCAAATTATGGTATATTAGGATTCTATTAATTTGACTGTATTTTTTAGTAATTGAACTAGGAAGTTGTATCATATGATTTGTATTTTCGATAAGAAATGTCCCTCTATTTTTCTATGTCTTAATGTTTTAAGCCTCATTTTGAGCTCAATTGTTTTCTATAGACTCGAGGTGACATAAAGATCATTTTACAGAGTTTGGTTTAGTATTCAGATACAGGGCCCATTTTTCCCCATTTCAGTCGCAATTGACATATTTTTGCTTGTGTCTTGAGATATTACAACAAAAACAACCATGCTTATATTGTGATTCGACTTTTGATAGATGAATGACATTTTGATCTAGAGCACGTGGACTCGCCTTTCAGGTAAGCAAGGTTTTTTACCCTTTAGTCAGAGCTTAAAGGTATATTGTCATGATCTGGATAGCGGGCCTAGATGTGACATGGCGAAAGAGGACCTGAAGACCCTCGATCAAGCCATCATAGCATCATTACACTCATTATTGGTTCAGAAACGCGAAAGCTAAAGCATATAGCACATAAGCTCTAAGGATTTAGGGGCTTGGGACTCAAGCTATGGGGACAATTCGGGAATGGGAGAAGCATGCTT
>JBCEWC010018170.1:0-12096 GCA_038996855.1 Solanum aculeatissimum
ATCAAAATAGTGCAAGCACCTATAATGCTCAAAGAGCCATAACAAGAGACTATGTGATCACAAGCCTTAACATATCAAATCATAACAAGAGGGTTATGTCCTTAACAAGAGTTTCATCATAACCATACTTCAATGCATATGCCATTTAAGTGCATGGGTAATGGAGATTCAAACCTTAAACCATAATTCAATAAATAATTCAGCATAATTCATAAGCAAATCCCAATTCAAAACATAATGCAATTTACTATTGCATATTAAACCATCAAAAGGACATGCACATTAGACCTTCAAGAGTTTCAATGCACTTCATGAAATTTCAAACTTAAATAAACTTTAAATGACCTAATTTCTATAGCCCACAACTCAATTCAATTAAATACATAAAAATTTAAAAAACCCATAATTAAATAAAGCTTAAATTCAAAATTTAAAGAGAAGGGTTCTTGGGTCTTCATGGATGAAAGAAAATCCATGAATCAATCCCATATACCTTGAGATTAGCCAAGAGAATTGGATTATTTTCAAAGAAAGATGATCTTTCCCAAATTTCTTCAATCTTTCATCAATAAAGGTCAAGAGGATTGAGGGAAGTTTTGTGAGGATTGAAGTGTGTTTGAATGAATAAAAGGGGATTAGGGTTTTATTTGAGGGCTTTAGGAGACTTTAGAAAGGCTAAAAGGGGCATATGATTTAACAAAATTATGAATTAACCATTAATGAAATGGACTAGATCACACAAAATAGGGTCTCACGGAGGCCACTCAGTGGTCGTCTACAGGTTCACGGACCATGAACCTGTCTGTGAGACTTCCCTTTGTCTCGGCTTTGGCTTAAACTCTCGGAGGAATTTTTGCACTAACTCAGAAGGGTACTTACGAAACGTGTAGCTGCACACGGACTGTGTACTAGTCCATAGAGCATCACTTGGTCCAGAGTCCAGCCCCGAGCCTTGGCCAACTCTCTGGATCACTTCACGGGACCCCTCAAAGACTGTGATGGCTCACACGGATCGTGAAGTGGTCCATTAAGTTGCACTTGGTTTGGGCCATTGTCCAAGCTCACAAGGAGCCCACTGGAACAACTCACGGGACACACCACGTACCGTGAACCACCAAATGGTCTGTGGTCCCTCGCTTGGACTCCATCCTGAATGCTTTTCCAACATACTTCTCAATACGGGCAGTCTCACTATAAGGGTCATAACTTCCACATACGAACATTGAATTGAGTGAAACCACTTGCGTTGCGAAGATAACTCAAAGAGATTCGATTTCATATATACTAACCCACACAGCTCATCTACTACCAAGAGATATTTCTTTTCAAAGTCCATGTGTCTAACCGGCCTTACAATCTTCCACCAAAACCATTACTTTGAATCCGGCCACTTAAATGCAACCCATGACTACCAAAATTCAACCATGATGAGTTTAACGCTAACCTTGACCAATCATTACAAAGTTCAAAAATTTTTGGGTCATTACAGTAGAGGAGCTTAGCATCCGTGTAGATGAGGGCATCGAGCCATGACAGACTTGGGTGGCTACTAGACAAACTATGTCAGCCCGTATGCTAGAAATATTTGGTCAGGCTCCCCAATCTGACGAGAGAGGTGAGAGAAAGAGAAGCTTTATTCAGATGACCCTTTCTAGAGATGGGTAAGGCTGTAGATCAGGAGAAGAATCAGTTTTAGGGGTTGTAGAGTCCACCCTGGCACTACCAGCACCGCCTTTACATCCATATGCTCTTACTAGTAGGTGGTGTGTGTCGTGCATGCACCGCATATACCAGGATGACCTCCAATATGATAAGCGGGGCCAATAGGTTTATACTATTTGAGAAGCCCTGGATTATTACTACTAGGTTTGACAGTGTCCCAAGTCTTTGAGATACCATGGCCCATTATGGATTGAAGTGGATGGTAGCCCCATCGGGGAAGTTCTCCCTGGTGATAGTCTGAGAGTTCTACGCTTCAAATGCTACCACCATTATGGATTCAACCCCGAAAGGGAAGAGATTCCTTGATCAGCCCCCAATTATGTAGATAATGGTACGAGGGATTTTAGTTGACATATCAAATGCTACCATTCATCGATTCCTATTTTATCCCAGTATGAGACTCTAGTTTCCATAGCAAAGTATGATTATAGATTGAGCCAGACATGAAATTGAGGTTTTACTAGAGATATGGCTCGCAGAACCCCTTTGATGAGATAGATTATTGATCACATTACTGAATAAGGCCTGGACCTTGACTGGGTTTCCACGCCATCAACGATTGTGAAGGTTTCACTCAGGTTTATCGAGAAGTTTTGGTGGGCTATTCATGGATCCAATTGACACATGCAGATAATACTTTGACATGGGATCACGCAATAATATTTATCAGAATCTTAGTTATCTATGACATAGATTGGGCGTTCATGATAGTAAAGTAGATCCATTAAGAGGCCTTGAAGAGGTCCAACTCTATCCCTTTCTTGTGCTTGATATACCGTTTATGTATAGCGATGGGGGTAGAGATTCTTTACTAAGTGGACATGCTTATCAAGGTTTAAAGGATGCTAGACGCCAACCTAATTAAGGTTGATGAGAATCCAGTGGCACTCAAGTGAGCATCACACCCTTAAGTGCGCATACCAAAGATATTTATCACAACACCACCATTTGAACCCTCAACATTGACTACTACTCTAGATGTTATGGGACCCCCACATACAGAGACTAAGAGAGAGAGGGGGACCCATATTACTCCTACTCCAGCACCAAAAATCATGCCCGTATAGCCTTTCCCCGCAGGCATGGTATGTGTGTCTGCGGCATCTATTCAGACCATGGCATAGTGACTGGTTGGCGCTGAGTCTTATTTGACTCAGCTGCTATAGAAGATTAGGCCTTTGGTATGCCAGGCAATTTCAAAGGCTAAGGAGCGTATGCAAACGCATTGTGTGGCCACCATTCAGGAAAGGCTTACACAGGTACACAGCTGCATAGATGCGTTTGAGAGGTGAGTGGAGAAGAACCTCAGGTCAGCCCAGCCCACTGACATTACAGCCATTTGGGAAAAGATCCAATAGCTCTCGATTAAGATAAGGCAGTATCTTCAGCATCACTTGTGCTTCCCTCTCCTGGACCTACTGAGATGGTTATTGATTTGTTTTCTCCCAAGGAAACACCACTCCATGCCCTCGAGAAGAGGCCTCATCTCGAGGATGATGACCCATACGCACTGAGGCGAGAGGTGGAGTTAATAGAGATATAGCAGTTTGAGGCTGCTTGGTGAGGCTCTATGGAAAATGAGCAGGCTCATTAGCTTGAGAGGGTGAGGGGTGTTGGACCCTCCAAACATACTGCTACTATTATTGAGACCACCAGGAAGGTTGAGGGTGGCCATACACCTCCAGAGTCTAGCACTTGGGCACCCAGGTATGTTCTTTTTTACCTCTATGATTTATTTTGATATATTTTGTGCATTGAGGGCAATGCAACTCTTTTTCGATGGGGTATGGGTATTTATAGGACTCGGTGAACGCTAAGTAACCAAGACCTATAACTATCAAAATTTTGAGTCCAAAGGGTTTTCTTATATGTGTTCTTTCCCTTAAGGACATTTATTTTCTGTTTAACTGACATATTTAGGATGTGTAAGTAGTATTAGTAGTATATTGTAATAAACATTTTTGGCATATGTTAGTTTTTGTGAAAAATGATACCCATCAAATTTTTTTATTAGGTAGTTTTGATAACAACCATATAAATTTTGTAATTAACAGTGCTTGTTCTGATAAGTTAAGGTTTAATTATAATGTAAAGCATGATCTGAGAGTCTGTATTGATAGTGTAATCAGTGCCAAGTGTGTGTGAGCTTCTTTGAAAAATTCTTATGTTGTATTTTACTTCAGAACTTTCCCTGTTACTCTGACTGAGACTGTAGGTGAATTGGTTAGGAAAGGATATTATGTTGTTATTCTCATTAGTCCACTTAGCCTAAAATGACTAACCGAAATGCATTTTATATCCCTTGATCTTGATATTTGAGCTTGACATATATCCTTTTCTTCGAAAAACACCTAAGTAACCTAGCTTGTTTTAATATAAAATCCTGAATTTGGCCCTAGTCCTTCCTTGAATATTATGCACCTTGACTCAGGCAAGAAGCCTAAGTTGAGGGTGGCTACCAAAAGTGGTCCTGGTTCCTAGGATAGATATTATGCACCTCAACTAAGGGCGAAAGCGTAAGTTGAGGGTGACTGGTATTAGGGAAGTCACACTAAATAGGGTGGAAGCTAGTGATACATGAATAAAAGGGAAAATGTTTTCTGGGTGCAAGAAAAATGAATAGATGCCTAAATAATGAGCTGAAAAGAAAAGAATGTGAAAAATAAAAGGCAATAAACTTAAAAGTGTGAGTAAATTTCACGACCCGGATAGGGGCCTAGATGTGACATGGCGAAAGAGAACCCAAAAGTCCTTGATCAAGCGATCATAGCATCATTACACACATCATCGGTTCGAAAGGGCAGAAGCTAAACACATAACACATATGCTCTAAGGGATTCGGCGCTTTGAACTCAAGCTATGGGGACATTGTCGGGAATGGGATAAACATGAATTCATGTAACACATAGCAATTATCTCTATAGGGACGGGTAAGTGGGATTAAACTATGGGGGCACACCGGGATTATGGGACTTTCCACATGAATACATAGTTAATCACAATACCCAACATATAAGTCATAAGCATGATCGATAACAATACTCATAATCAAGGCTAATAAGCATAACTTCCATAAGCATAATATTCAACCTATCAAGTCAACGTACAAGAGTTTAGATTTGTCCAACAAGCCTCTACATAGATGAAATGGGGCCTCGACATAGTTTGAGGATCACCCTCAATACATACATAAAGTAAATGATATAATAACACTAGGTGGATAGAAGGTGGCTATTTCCCTTGAACAAAAGGGCTCACCACTAGTACAAGTCTTCAAGAGTAATCACACATCGTGCGGTGGAATATAGAAGTCGTCTCTGGCACCTACATGGTTAGAGCATGTAGATAAGAATATGGGTTAGCACAATAAAATACTAAGTATGAGGGCATGCAAATACATATGAACATGAGCCTATAGAACCTACATAACAAGGACACATATATAGAAGTGAATATAAGAAGGGACAATATACAATATGCCATGAAATCATGATGCATGAAATGCCATAATGCGTAGTATAGAGGGGATGGAACCATAACCGACATCACAAGTTCATGTGAGCTACAACATGACCTTGCCCAATGTGACCTCCCATTGGATCGGAGAAGACTACTTGCCAAAGGTAATCTTCACCACACCTTACAACCCGGTCATTTCGGTGTGATGGCCACCTTCCTTACTACCCGATCATTTCAGAAGGGTTTACATTCATAGCATATCATAACATATCATATCATATCATATCATATCAAGGCATACCTTACAACCAGGTCATTTCGGTAGTAACCTATGTAGGCCTATAGTTTTGGGAAAGGAGCGAGACCCATGGGTTTGGCCCACATACTACTCAAATACTTCTCAATACTAAGACATCTTCCCATAATAATACGTATATATATATATACATGTTTTTAAACGGAAACTTGACAGTTGAACTTCAAATCATGCATACTTGAGCTTAGGAGCCAAACATACTTTCAAATACTATTATCCATACTTAACAAGAGTTAAACATAGTTCATAGTCATGCATCATGGGGTAAAAAGCCAAACCAAACTTCATATCATACTTGTTGCACAAGAGTAGCTCCATTCATATCATATCATGTTGGTGCAAGAACCCATGTTGCTCAAAGAGCCATATCATGTCATACAATAGACTTAGTGTGATCACAATGTAGCCTTAACCCATACTTGTTCTAATCATAGTCAAAATCATGTTAGGGACTTAGCCCACATCAAAATCTTCACAATAAATCCATGAATCATGCATGCAATGCCATGAGGAACAATATGAAAAGCATGGGCAATGGAATTCAATCTTTCCATTCAATTCAAGAGTAGTTCATGAGAAATTCAAGTCAAATCTACCTTTAAAACCTCATTTGGACAATACCCATGCATAAATCAAGAGTATAAGAACATGCATAACTTGATCAAAATCAAACCATTAGACTTTCATGAAATTCTAACTCAAAAAAACATTAAATCACCTAAAATCTACAGCATATAATCCCAATCAGTTAATTACTTAAAACTTTAAAGAACCCAACCTTAACTGAAAACTTAAAAATCAAATTTAAAGAGGAGGGTTCTTGGGTCTTCAAGGATGAAAGAAAATCCTTAAATAAAATCCTACATACATTAAAATCACCAAAGGAATTGAAAAATCAAGCAAGCAAAGGTTGTCTTCCCAAAATTTCTTCAAGCTTCAACAATGGAGGTCAAGAGGATTTAGGAAATTCCAAAGTGTAATGAGGAGGCTTAGAATGGATGAAAAGGAGTTAGACTTAGGTTAAGGGGGTTTAGAGGACCTTAGGATGCCTAAAAGGGGCCTAGGGATTAATTAAATCATGACTATACCATTAATGAAATGGACATTTAACTATCACACAGTGCTTCATGGAGGAGCTACAGTGGCCTTCCAATAGCACACTGGCCGTGTAAGGGACTGTGAACCATGCCTTAGATTTTTCTTCGGCTCAAACTTTCGGGGGACTTTATAGACCACTTGATGAGGGGGTTCACGGTCCGTGTGGCTTCATACGGACTGTGTACTGGTTCGTGGAGCCACACTTGGCCCAAGAATCAACCCCACACCATGGCCAGCTCACTGCCAGACTTAACGGCCACCCACACGGACCGTTTGAGGTCTCACGGGTCGTGGAGTGGTCTGTGAGCCATGACTTGGGTTATGGGGTGGGTCCAGGCCACCCCAAGCTCACTGGACCATGTAATGGACCCCCAAAAAGATTGTGGACCCTCACACGGTCCGTGGTCCTTGGCTTGGGCCATTTACAGGGCAAATTTCCAATGTCTTCCGAATTTCAGGCAGACTCACTATTTTTGCCATAACTTCCTCATACAAACTCAAATTGAGTGAAACCAGTTTCGTTGAGAATCTAACTCAAAGAGCTTCAATTTGATATTTAGTATCCCACACGATTCAACCCTCATCAAATGTTATGTCTCTTTAGAGTACACTTCCCAAACGGCCTCTCTAGGCCACCAAATCATTCGTTTTGCGTTCGGCCACTTAAACTCAACCCGTGGATACCAAATTTCAATCATAACCAGTATAACATCATATAATACCAACCATAAGAGGTTTTCAAAAATTTCCAGTTCGTTACAGTAAAGCACCCAGAAAGGCTTGAAATAAAAAGATGGAAAAATGAATAGAAAATATAGTGTTGGTAGGGAAAAAGTATAGAATAATCCAGTGTGAAGGAGTGAAATTAGTCACTAATCTCCTAAAATATCATACAAAATCCCTCTAAGCCTGCGTTGCAAGCCTATAAAGTCCTAGAGTGGTCTTAATCCAAGTAGTCGAAGGTCATAGTCATGAGTATAGGGGCAAGCATATGGTATTAAGCACAGTGTGTGAATATTTATTGTAAAAATGAGTGATTTTGTTAGTCCCAAGCATTGAATTTGAAAATTCTATTATGAGTGAGAGATGAGACTTCTTTCTGTAAGGGCTCTAGAGTATATTGTTGATTCTAGGTTATTTTAGTGATTGTGGCTTATCTGTGGTTATCTTGCTTGTCATAGTTGTATTTTCACATATATTGGTCTGCATTGGTTTGTTTGACAATTGTCTGATAAGCACAGATGTGTTAGTTAGGGTATTTAAGATTGATTTTGAGATGATGTATGCCATTAGATTGAGGTTTGTGTGTTGCTATACTGCTTACGTAGATTGAGTCAGTCACTTGATGACAAGAAATAACTTTAAGTTGAGGGTATTGATATGCTGCCAAAATACAGCACTTTTGATGCTTAATACTTAAAATTTTGTGTGTTCTCAAAGAGATGTTAGTGGGTTTGATGTGTTTTTATGTTATTTTGCATGATTACTGGTTTTAACATGATTTTGGGCAAAATGCTGAAAATGTTAAGTTTTTAATGATTTACGATATACTCTATGGGTCGTAGATACTTCCACGAGCTGTAGTGAGGTTTTGTGGGTTGGATCCAGTGAAGGGCCTAGTTTTAGAAGTTACATTCATGAAATGTCAGACGAGTCATTACAGTTTTCACGAGTCATGGAATAGTTTCAGGTCTGGAGGATCAAAGTTTGAGGAGTTTTAAAACAGCTGTCAGACGAAATCCTCCATGGTCCATAAGTCAGAATACGGACAGTAAGAAGGTCTCATGGATTTGAAGCCATTTATTGAATGTTACAGAGTATGAAGCCCAGGTACGGGCCATGGATCTCTGTACTGCCCATAACCCCGTCCGTAGAAGCTATCAACACTAGTTTTTCTATTTTATTTTTGATTTATATTTTACTTATTTTAAATAGGATTTTTAGGTGTTTTTTACGTATAGAACACTAGAGAGACGTACCTTATATAGAAAAATAGTAGAGAAACACTTTGAGTACTCTTCTTTTATGATTTCTACATTGGTTTAATAAATTGTGATTTAATGTGAAGATTAGGATTTCTTGTTCTTAAATTCATCATTGCAAGTGATTAATTATGCTATCTCTTAGCATGATTTCTTCATCTACAATAATCATGCATAGCTAAACCCACAACTAGGGTTGTAGGAACCATGAATAACTAACAAAGTAAAATCCAAATAATTCATAATTCTTGGAAAGTCTGCATACATGTATTAATTATTTCTCTTCTATGTGAATGCTTTTTTATAGCGGTTAACGTTAGAACTTGCTCTAATTCTTATCGATTGGATCAAGGTGGTAAGAAATGGGAAATGAGATTAATTAACAAGATTCGATATGATCCCTCTCGTCTAATCAACCAAACTAGATCATGGAGAGGTTGTACTAGAATAATAGGTAAAAGTTAGTATTGTCACACTGTCGGGATAGATCAAATCACATAGTGAAATTTGCCTCTCGCCTGGATCAAAGGGTTTGGTAAAATTACCGTTCTGCATGCTATACACTAGAAAAGATTATGATTTCCTGGATATACTAAGTTAGGGAATCATGAGGTACACAATACCCTAGTTACTTCTTCTATAGATTTCACACATTTTCTTCTAGTTTAGGTTTACTTACTGCAATTACAACCCCCTCACCTTTCGGGAGATAAGTAGGTTAATTCAACTCAAATTTCTTCTAATTAATCCAGGTCTAACCATATTCCCTGTAGGATTGACCCTAACCTCGGTTAGGTTATATATTTTAACAGTGACCACTTATTCTCTGTTTGGAGGGGTAACTTAGGAGACATCAAATGGGTGAATACCAATGCAATAATTTTAAATGATGATAAGAGATAGACATGGGCAATAGCCATTGGTTTAGGTAAATATCTAATGTGTTCCCCGACTGGAGAAGTCATTTTTGGAGGAGAAACATAACAAGAGATAAGTTAAGTGTATCCACTAGTACCAAAAATCCATCAATAGCCCTTTTATCATCACTCTCTTCCCCAATACATAATTGTCCACAAATCTAGACTCTGCAAGTCTCAAAACAAGCTCATAAATCTCAAATATGGCATAAATATTGTCAAATTTCCACATAACATTTTCAAAGGTAATCCAGGTCTCATATTATCACAATTATGTCCAAAGTACCTCAAGTCTCATATATTGCATATCAAATTAACAATAGAATCACAATTAATCCAAAATTTGGCTTAACAAGGATCACGTTTCCATCATTATTTCATCACATCAATGAAATTACTCATGAATCAATTTGGATCTAACAATTATCACATAAACATGATTAATAACTCAAATCCATTCCCAACAAGGTTGTCACGACCCGGAAGTGGGGCCTAGATGTGACATGGCAAAGGAGAACCCGAAAGTCCTCGATCAAGTCATCATAGCATCATTACATACATCATCAGTTCAGAAGCACGAAAATATAAACACATAACACATAATTCTAGGGGAAACGGGGCTTTGGACTCAAGCTATAGGGATATTTCCGGGAATGGGATGAGCATGAATCACATAGCACATAACAAGTATTTTTAAGGGGCGGGTAGGTAGGACTCAATCTATGGGGGCATACCGGGTTAGGGGACTTTCCACATAAGCACACTCCCAACATCCACAAGCCCATAAACATAATCATAAGCAAAATCAGAACATCATATTCATAGCCAAATCCCAATAGTCATAATATTTCAATAAAGGCATAATACAACGTGCAAGTGTATTAACATATCCAACATAGCCTCTACATAAGATAGAGCAGGGCCTCGATATAATCCAGGCTCACCCTGAAGTCATTAAGAAAGAAAGTAAAACAATATAAGGAAAAGGAAAGTACATATTACCCTTGAACAAAGGGCTCACCACAAGCAATTAGCTTCAAGGAGATCACTCGTTGTTCAACGGTAGATAGAGGTCCTCGTCGGTCCGTACATGGTTAGAACATGTAGACAAGAGTATGTGTTAGCACAATAATGCAATAAGTATGCGTGCATCCAAATGCGTGTGCATATGACCCTATAATAACCTACGTGACAAGGGCATATAGATAGAAGAGAATATAAGAAAGAACAATATGTCAATATTCCATGATGACCATGATGCATGAAATGACATAATGCTTATAGTATAGAGGCGATGGAACCATAAACGGCATCAAAACTCATGTGAGCTATAACATGAACTTGCCCAATGAGGCTTCCCATTGGATCGGAGAAGATTACTTGCCAAAGGTAATCTACACCACACCTTATGGGCCTCCCATTTCGGTGTGATGGCCACCTTCATTACAGCCCGGCCATTTCAGAAAGATTTACATAATCTAGCATATCTTAACATATCATATCATATCAAATCATACCTTACGGGCCTCTCATTTTTGTAGCAACCTATGTTGGCATGTAGTTTAGAGAAAAGAGCGGGACACTTGGGGATAGCCCACTTACTACTTCAATCCTTTTAAGACGGGAACTTGATACTTGAACATCAAACCATGCATACTTGGGCTTAAAAGCCAAAATTACTTTCATTACTCTTATGCATACTTATCAAGAGTCAAACACATTTCATAATCATGCTTCATGGGCTAAAAATCCAAACAAACTTTCATGTCAAACTTTATGCATAAGAGTAGCTCCATACTTGTCATAACTTGTCATATCATATTGGTGCAAGCACCCATGTTTCTCAAAGAGCCATATCATAGACATTATGTGATCACATTCTTTTCATAAGCCATACTTGATCAAAATCATAGTCATAAACATGTTTGGGACTTAGCACACATCATAATCATAAACATACTTCAAATTCAAATCAAGAGTAGTCCATAGGAAATTCAAGTTAAATCAACACTTAAACCATCATTAAAACACTACCCATGCATAGTTCAAGAGTAAAGGGGACATGCATAACTTGAACTTCATCAAAACCATTTAAACTTCATAGGATTCAAACTTAAATCAACTTTAAATAACCTAATTTCTACAGGTCAAAACTCAATTCAATTAAATACTTCAAAATTTAAAGAATCCAATATTAAAGAAAGCTTAAAATCATAATTTAAAGAGGAGGGTTCTAGGGTCTTCATGGATGAAAGGAAATCCATGAATCAAACCCACATACCTTGAAATTAGTCAAGAGATTTAGATGATTTCACAACAAAGATGATCTTCCCCAAATATCTTCAAGCTTTCATCAATGGAGGTCAAGAGGATTGAGAGAATTTTGGAATGAATTGAAGAGTATTTTTTATTTATTTATTTTAGTTTTTAAGACCCTTGGTAGGGTCAGGGGCTTAGCAACACCCCCAGGCTATAACATAAATAATTTCAAACAACAAATTACAAGGTGGGGGACATAAACCTTTCCTCCCCTTGAGGTGGTACTCTATGATAATCTTAAAAAGACTAGTCATGAGACCCTAGGAGAATGAACAATCCAAGA
>JBCEWC010018171.1:0-12096 GCA_038996855.1 Solanum aculeatissimum
TCTGTTATATATCTTAATTGTGTCATGTATAATATTTTTTGTATAAGATAACTCTAAATATGCTTGAAATGTGTACTATATAATTGTGTTTGTTTGGTTCCTCGGTGTTGAAAGCAAAACGAAAATAAAAAAACGTCAAAAATTAAAAAACTGAAATTGAAGATATAAGATTTTTGGGGATATTGGAAAAGAAAAAAGTTGAAATCAATACTTGTTGTTGATGATGAGTTGATGAGGGATTGTAGGAGAAAATCAGGGAAATGTTTATGGAAACAAAATCAAATTTTCTGTATAAAAAGAGAGAGAAACAAAAAGTGAAAGAAGGGTCTTATACAAAAAAGTGTATGGGTTCCACAAAAATTTATAACCAAAGTTTTGAAACATTAGCTGTTTAAAGTAATATTATAAAACTGTAGCTAAGTTTTGTTATTTATTAGTAAATGTTTGTTCAGTTATGTATTTTTTCCTTTAAAATTTCCCTAACCTTTAAACCCAATTTTAGACCCAATCTTAATTCATTTTTTTAGCCCAAATTCCTTAAAACCCGGCCCACTCCCCATGTTTTCAGCTTATAAACTCCAGCCCACACTTTACTCCCTTTTAGCCCAATCTAACACCTATCCCGGCCCATTCCCTTTCATTTCCTTAGCATATACACAAAACAACAATAACAGCAATATATATTCCCTTAAACGTTATCCCACGCGCCCCCTTTTCACTCCTCTTTTCTCCCTCACCCAGCCTCACGTGCAACACTCTTCTTCATCTTTATCGGCCAGAACCCAGACTCCCTCAACGTTCATCTCCAACAACCTCTAACAATCCTTTCCCAATGGCCTCATCCCCTTGTCCCCTATACGTGGCCTCCTCTCTTCTCTCTCGTACATTTCTGTTGAGGACAAATCTACCACGCGTCCTCATCTCGTCCCTCACCCGCTCTCAATCCCTCAAATCAATGGGTGAATCCGTCAACACGTTAGAGATTTCCATCAAATTTTGGATATTCCTTATCCATAGAAGGATTTGGAATTGAAATATGAATTCAAATCTAGCCCTAAATCCTCTAATTTCCCCATTCTAACCCCAAAATTCTCCTTAATTTCATATGTTGTCCCTCCCATTCGAACCCTAGCTTACCCTATAAATTCTCCTTTTTGGCTCACTGAAAGGCAGCCATTCTCCATTCTAAAAAGTGTCGAGACATTTCTAGCAGCTAGCCGTTCATTACCAGAAACACACGAAATTTCTCTTAAATATTTTCTAGAAATTTGACCAATCTGAAGGCTTTTGAGGCCGTGAATACCTGATATTCGAAGTTCAGGAGCTTATACGTAAGGTTCTACTTTGGTGGTGAGGCTTCTCTTCTCAGCTCGTCGCTTCAGTTCTCTGCACTCAAAAAGGTAAACAATTTCGGCTCGTCTCTTCTTCACCTTTATGAATGTGTTCTTTTGGTGGTGAAATAAATTTTGAGTCTTTTAGTTTCACTTTAACAGTCATGACTTTCTGCAAGTTTAAATCTTGGCTAAGATAGCTCCAAAAATGGTATTACATTAATGTTTTTTTGGGTGGTGCATAATTGATGTTTATTCTGCTTAGTTTGTTGTTCACGACTGATTAATGTTGTGTTATGGTTGTTACTAGTCATCAAAGTGGTTTCCGAGCTCGTTGAATCGTGTTATGCATCGTAGGTAGGGTCTGGATTACGTATTGATTTCATGTTTCTTGTTCAATTTTTACTACATGTAGTTGGTTTCAAGCTTTTTTAGGTAGTAACGCTTTTAAAATAATTCATTCTTCACCATTTCTGTGCTTTAAAAGGTTGAGTTTTTAACATGAGTTTTAAGGTTCTTACTGAAGTGATTTCAAATTTGTGATTGTTTTTGTTGTGAAGATTTTGTTCTCGTCCTTGTCTCTGCCTCAATTTCTAGTTCTAATGTGTTCTCTTCATTGAGAACAAGTATATAAGTTCGTAAACTGATTTAACTTAAGTTTTGTTACTCTTTTTCTTTCTTCGTCAAAACCTCTGATGTTCATGATCTCTGCCTATTTGGTGTTAAAAGTGTTATCTGCTGCCTGATATGGTCGTCTGTCTCGTTTTAGCTTCGGTACACCCATTTGTCTCTTAATTGTTGTTCTATGTTCGTCAAAGTTGGTTCATTTTAGCATTTGTTTTGAAGTTATATGAACTTGAATCTGTTTTAAATGATTTTTAATGTCATGATTGCTTGTTCTGTTTATTCCTCTCTCATTTACTGAAAATTTCTTAATGTTTTGGGGGTCTTTTTTGGGTCGTATTCTTCTTCCAGTCTAATTAATAAGACTCTCTTATATGTTCATGAGTAAAGTTATGTTTATTTGAATGCATACTACTATGCCCGTTGTGTTTAGCTAAAGCCTGACCCATGTCTGTCTTCATTTTGACGATTTGGATCTATTTTAGTCACATTGAGAATGATTCGTCTTGGTCTGATCTGTTGCGAAGTATGCTATAATTTTGCCTAAGAATTAATTTGTTCTAATCTCATACTAAAGTATGTGGCATTCTTGGCTTGCTGTCCGGTAGTGTTTAAGGTCGGATTCCCATTCCTTTAAATGTGTTCTTCTCCTGTTCGTATAGATGTTTTCTAAATTATGGCTCATGTTAAAGATAGGTTGATCTTCTTTGTGTTAGAGCTTCAAATTTTTGTCATGATCATTGCTCCCACTTTTAAAGATGCTGACAGCAGCCTACATCTACATAGAAATGTCTGTGTCTTTTACTTATTTTAGTCAAAGGTTCTTCATTTTATCTCACTGTCAAAAGTTATGGTTTCTCTTTATGATTTATGTATGACATTTCATTTACATAGCCTTGTTTCCTTATCTAAGTTTTGTCAAAGTACTTGAAATGCTTCTTTTTATTCATTTTGTTTAAATTTGATATTTTCAACTTTTGGCCTCTTTTATATGGTAAGATCTAGTCTCTGTCTCTCACTTAACCTGAATCATCTTGCTTTCGTCATTTGGAATTTCCTCCTGTTCCCATCTTCGTATCTATGTTTCAGTTGGTTGTTTTTTGGAAGTCTAAAGCTCTAGTTTGGCTTAAGATGAATCTGAAAGTCAATGTTGCCTTTTCTTACTTTTTTTAGTTGCTTCTGGCTTATTGTTTCAGTGTTTTGTTTTATAAATGATTTCTTTAGCTGCTGGCTTGTTATTTTCATGATGTGCTAAGTTGCTTCAAAAAATGTATTTTCTTCAAATCTGCCTGCCTCCTCAATTTTAACCCCAAAACATGTAAAGTTCAAGTCTAAAGCTCTCTTGGTTGTTGTCTGTACTCTTTTAGGCTGCAATACTCTTTGGTTAAATTTGGATGTTTTCCTAATGAAACACAAGGGCCCATCTATACTTTTGGTTTTCAATTCGCATATTCTGATTTTCGCTTAAGTTCGGACAACATATTTATTATCTAGGATGGTTCATGTGTAAGTTAATTTTATCTTGAACTTGCATTTGTCCTTCTGTGAAGTTAATCCCTATGCAGTGTTTAGTTTTCAAATTATAATGTGCAGATTCGCTCATATATGTTTGGTCTAAAGGCTTGCTATTAGTCTTGCTCGTATCTGTTCACTCTACTTCATTTTGCTCTTCTTACAAGCATGTTTAATTTGTTACTTTGTTTGACTTAACATTAATGGACATATCCTTTGAATAAGTTGCCTAAATTGCTCAGTGTGCACCCTTCGCTATGGATTTAGACTGGGTATCATGTGTTGAGTCTAATAATAATCTGTCAGTGTTAATATGGTTATTATTTGTATCTAATATTTTAAAGGTTAAATCAGTGGCTCAATTACTTACGTATTTTATTATTTTTATTTTTTCCGTATGTACCCTAATGGAGTCCATTTTGGACTCGAAAGTTTCTTCTCATTCTCCATTCCAGTGGGCCACGAAGGCCCCCAATTCCCTCTTCTCTTTTGGGTTAGTTTTGGACATTTCCAGACAAGCATATACAGGTGGAAAAAGAAGTATGTACAGTGTATATACGACATTGATGTAACAGGAGCTACAAATGGGCGAAAGACCCAATATCAAGAGAGTTAGGGCTAAAAGCCCAATTTCAGAGGAGCAGCAGCAGTAATCAGTTATGGGCTAGGCAGGCCCAGTCATTTTAGAAGGATTCGGACAGGGTTTAAATTGGGTCTGCCAAGCCCAAGTTTTACTTAGTTTACTTTCTTTTCTTGTATATTTGTGATATTTATTTGTTTATTTGTATTATAACACTAATTTAGTAACTTGTTTGATTTGGTTTGTTTTAATCTAATTTAATTCCCCATAAGTCAAACCATTTATGTTAAATTTCATTTAAATAATCTTGTGATTTTTTTTAGTTAAGTCGTTATTGTGAAATTTTATTGTGTGAAAATTCTTACATGTTCAAATTATTTTAAGTTTCTTTTTCAAATAAATATAAATTTCCCCTCTTTTAATATTTAGTCACTTTTAGTAAAGTTTAAACTTGTAGAAAGTTAATTTTCTCCTTAATTTTTCTAAGTTTGTTAAAATTAGACAAGTATGGCTAGATTTTAAATACCTTAGGATATTTCTTAAATAGTTTTTGATGCTTTACTTAGGTTTTTCAAAGTCCTATTTTAAAATAATTTTCAAAGTTAGTCAAAATGTTTTAATTACCGGTCAATCGGAAGTTAGCGGCTACTTTGAGTGATTAAGTTTTTTTCAAAGTAGAAATTGAGTCTCTTATCCGAATTTTTGAAAATTTTAAGATTTTTCTGTTAGGTCTTAAAATTTAAATTAGTTTTCTTAATTTTACTTAAAAATTAAGTGGCGACTCTGTGTTTTTTTCGAAAAATCAATTTGATTTAAATTAATGAAGTATTAAATTAATTTTTCAAAAACGATCATTTTTTCACAATTAACATATTCGACCACACAAACTTGGCTTTCTTTTAAGTCAATTTAGTGAACGGGGAAGCGACGGATGAGAATCCCTCGACAAACCTTCGATAATAACCAGTCAACCCAAGAAAGCTTTGAATATCAGAAGGGGTCAATGATCTAAGCCAATTCTTTACTACTTCGGTCTTTCTGGGATCAACCTTAATACCATCATCGGACACTACATGCCAAAGAAAAGCAACTTCTCCAAACCAAAATTCATATTTCCTAAACTTGGCAAATAACTTCTTCTCCCCCAGGGTATGAAGAACAAACCTCAAGGGATCCATATGCTCTTTTGCTCATTTTAGGAGTAAATCAGAATATCATCAATGAAGAAAACTATCAAACTGTCAAGGAATGGCTTGAACACCCGATTCATAAGATCCATAAACACTGTCGGGGCATTGGTCAAACCAAACGACATCACCACAAACTCAAAATGTCCATACCGAGTGTGGAAAGCTATCTTAGAAAGATCACACTCGCTCACCTTCAATTGATGGTAACCTGAATGAAGATCTATCTTTGAGAAATGGGTGGCTCCTTGAAGTTGATCAAACAAGTCATTTATCATTGGCAACAAGTACTTATTCTTGATGGTCACCTTGTTCAATTGCCAATAGTCAATACACATTCAAAGCGATCCATCCTTCTTCCTTACAAACAACACGAGAGCACCTCAAGGTGAAATACTTGGCCTAATAAAGCCTTTTTCTCCAACAGGTCTTTCAACTGATCCTTCAACTTTTTTAATTCAGTCGGGGCCATAGGTAAGGAGGAATGGAAATAGGTTGAGTATCTAGAAGGAGATCTATGCCAAAATCCACCTCTCTATCAGGAGGAATACCGGGAAAATCTTCGAGAAATTCACTAATCACGGGGACTAACTCAAAAGTAGGTGACTCAGTCTCCACATCTCTAACCCTTACAATATGATAAATGCACCCCTTAGAAATTATATTCTAGGCTTTGAGATAGGAAATAAATTGACCTTTAACAATGGAGTCACTACCCTTCCATTCCAAAACAGATTCAATAGGAGTCTGAAATCTCACTTTTCTAGTCCTACAATCAATCGAGGCATATGATGTATGTAACCAATCCATTCCAAGAATAATATTGAAGTCAAATATCTCAAGCTCTACAAGGTCACCAGGAAAGACTTTATGCAAGACCAAAACAAGACAACTCCGATACATTTTTCGGGCAATAATAGATTCACTCACAGGAGTATAAACCGAATAAGGCTCCCTCAAAGTTTTGGGACTCAAACAAAACTTAACAACCAACAAAAGAGTCATAAAAGATAAATTTGCACCTGGATCAAGCAAAGCATAAGCATCAAAATCAAAGACTTTTAACATACCGGTCACCACATCTAGAGCCTCCTCAACCCCCTGGCATGCATGCAAAGCATAGAACCTATTGCTTCTATGAGCACCACCAAATTGAGCCTTCGACTGACCCTGACCACCTGGGACCACCTGACCCTTCTTTGCATTCTAGGGACTATTAACAACCTGATGTTCCATACCACTATACCTGAAGTAGGTACCCGAGGTCCTCCTACATTCGCCTAAGTGATTCCTTCCATATTGGCCACATCGAGGAGGCCATAGTCCACCCGCAACTTGTGCCTTGAAAGGGTGCACCCTAGCATTGGTAAACCTCATATTCGACCCTTGGCCTTGTTGGAATCGGCCATTCCTACCACCACTCCTAGAGTTAGAAGACCCACCATCATATCAGGCCCTCTTAGAATCATTTGCCCTCCTCTTCTTAAGTTTCTCCCTCTTAATCTGTTAAGCATAACTCATAAGCCTGGAAATATCCATATCCTGAATAAGCATAGCGGTGTGACATTCCTTTACCACTAAATCAGAGACCCCAAAAATAAACTTGTGCATCCTTTCACTGGGATCAACTACTAGCATGGGAGCATATTTTGAGAGCTTTGTGAACTTGAAAGAATAGTCCCTCACAGTCATGACACCTTGCTTGAGATTAATGAATTCAGTCATTTTGGCCTACCTAAGTTCAAGAGGGAAGAAATGGTCCAGAAGAGCATGTTTGAACTCTTCCCAATCAACCCTATCATCAACAACCCTCTCAACCAACCACTAATTATACCATACTTGGGCCACATCTTTCAACTGATAAGCAGCCAAGTCAGCTTTCTCCTCAAAACTCACACCCATAACAGTTAATACTTTAGTGAGCTCATCGACAAAGTCTTGGGCATCATCATCAGCTTATGAACCAAAGAACTCCAGAGGATTCATCTGAGTGAAGTCTCTCACCCTAGAGCCTAGAGTGTGACTATGAGTAGGATTAGTCGGTCGGGCCTGATTGGTCATCACTTGAGCTAACATAGAAATAACATTTTAGAATTCAGCATGAATCACTTGCTCCCCCATAGGCTCTTGAGGGGCTCATTCCTCATAAACTAGGGCTTGTTTAGGGAGAGGAGCTCTTCGTGGAGGCATCTTCTGAAAGAGTGACAAGAACACCAACAATTCATGAAACCTTATAAAATAATTCATAGCATGACATAAGAGGTAATAAAGTGAGATAATTCCTAAAATATCACCATAGCCTTTCACTCATAGGTATGGCGCGCATTATACCTAGGATTAAGAATCTACTTGACGCGGCATGTTGGACTCCGAGGATTATTTATAAAACTAGTGCTCTGGTACCATCTTTGTCATGACATGAGGGTAGGGCCTAGATGTGACATGTTGATGAGAACCCTTAGAGTCCTCAATCAAGCCATCTTAGCATCAACTTACACAACATTGGTTTTGAAGCGCATAATTTAACAAGAAGCATACAATTTTAAGGGATAGTGGGACTTAGGACTCAAGCTATGAGGATATCATTGGGAAAGGAATTTACATGAATCATATACCACATAGAAAATACGTTCTAAGGGGTAGATAAGTATGACTCAAGCTATGGGGGCAAGAGGGGACTTGGGACTTTCCACATAATCACATTCTCATTAAAACATATCATAATAACTTAAGTGTAGTCATAGTCAAGGCATGATATAGTCATAGAATCTCAATCAAGCTTATAATGCGGGCATACAATAGATTATGATGTGTCCAATAATGCCTCTATATCGGATAAGACGAGGGCCACGATATATCCTGGGCTCACGCTCAAGTCATAAGATAGAAAAGACATAACAAAAATATAAGATAGAGGAAGGTGGGACTTTCCCTTGAAATAAAGGGCTCACCACTAGGTTCTTCCTGTGATAAGAGATAAGACTAGTTAAATTTAAGCCTTCAAATGGTTCATATGAGATTCCATACTTAGAAAAAAATTCACACCGACACTTTGACGGCCACCTTCGCGGGTTGTGTGATGGATCACAGACTGTCCAGTGGTCCGTGTGGATTTCCTTGGTCATGAACTAGTCAAGTCTTGCACAAGCAGTAGCCATACGAGCCATCCAAGGCTCCACGGTCCATTTATCCCCTCATCAACATAACAAAAGCTTCCGGAATGATAATTTCATACTTAGAACCAACCCTTGGGTCAAGGCCATCCTGAAACACCTTAACACGCCTCGTGAGAGGTCACACGGACCACTTCACAGACCATGAAGTGGCACACGGTCCGTGAAGGTCACCATGGGAGTGTGCCTTAGTCGAATTTCCAGAAAAGGATCCTTGTGCAGGCAGTCCCACCAAAAAGGCCATAACTTCTTTATCTGAACTCCGAATTAAGTGAAACCAAGTGCGTTGGAAAGATAACTCAAATATATTAAATTTAATATGTCATGGCCCTCCATGTTCTAATTTTTCTAAGAGTTATGACCATTTAAAGTCAATAGTTCCACAAGACGTCATGCAAAACTTAACCAATGCGATTTATTTGAATACGGCCATTCAAGAGAGACTTATGAAGATCATTAGCCAACAAAAATAAGTTCTAATCAGATCCTAATCAGTTTCATAAGGTTCTAAAATGTTCGGGTTGTTACATCATCTCCCCCTACGGAACATTCGTCCTCGAATGGGCTATAACAAGGCTTGAAAGGCTAGATTTAAACAAGAAACATCTTAACAAGTAAACAAAATGCATAGACCATTTCTGGAAAAAACAATTCGAGTCATTAAAACTCATGTCAAATCATTGTTAAGCCATTCAAAACATCTTTAAATCATTTTCGTGTGCATGTATGCATGTCATGCATGAAACTCAAGAGGTAAAGAATTAGGACCATTGGGAATAAGAACCTAGTACCTTAGGCTTGAGTAGATGGGAAAAGATGGGGATACTGCTTCTTCATGTCTAACTCCGCTTCTCATGTAGTGCTCTCCATTTGTTGATTTCTCCAAAGCACTTTTACCGAAGCCATATTCTTATTGTGAAGTCTCTTCACTAGCCTATCCAAGATCTCAACCGGCACCTCTTCATAAGTCAAGCTTTCCGCAATACCAACACCATCCAAAGGCACAATTGCACTAGGATCACCAATCAATTTCCTCAACGTAGACACATGGAACACCAGATGAATAGAACTAATATCCGAAGGCAACTCCAATCTATAAGCCACATTACTAATCCGCTCAACAACCTCATATGTCCCAACATACCGAGGAAACAACTTACACTTTTTACCAGAATGTAAAATACCTTTCATAGGCAAAACCTTCACATAAACCCAATCACCCATATAAAATTCAAGGTCTCTCTCTTCCTAATATTCGAGTAAGACTTTTGGCGACTTTAAGCCATTGTCAACCTTTCTCTAATCGACTTCACCTTTTCCATAGCTTCAACCACTAAATCTGGTCTATAAAGGTCATTTCTCCCAACTCAAACCATCCAACCAGGGACCTACACCTTCTTCCATACAAAGCCTCACACAGTGCCATTCCAATACTAGCATGGAAACTATTGATATAAGAAAACTCAATGAGCGGTAGGTGATTATCTCAGTTTCCCTTGAATTCCAACACACAAGCCCTCAATATGTCCTCTAAAGTGTGAATTGTCCTCTCGGCATGACCATCGGTTTGAGGATAAAGAGAGAAGTAAATTAAGCACCACAATTTGATATAATAGACATAGGTACACCATGCAACCTCACCAATTCTCGGATATACAAATTAGCATAATCTCTGGCATTATAAGTAGCCTTGATCAGTAGAAATGAGATGACTTGGTCATTCAATCAACAATAACCCATATAGAAACAATTTTTTTATGGGTACGGGTCAATCCAACAACAAAATCCATATTTACACCTTCCCACATACAAGTAGGAATCTCGATGTCTTGGTCCGAACAACCGGGCCTTTGATGCTCCACTTTCATTTGTTGACAACTAGGGCTTTCAGACATGAACTTGGCTATGTCCCTCCTCACACCATGCCACCAATATACCTCCCTTAAGTCCCAATACATCTTGGTGGATCCTGGATGTATAGAATAATAAAATTTGTAAGCCTCACTCATGATCACCTCTCTAAGCCCATCGACATCGGAAATACATAACCGATCAAGATACCGAATGACACCATCTCCTCCTTAGGAGAAAATCCCAATCTTCCATTTGGCAACCAACTTCTTCAATTCAACCAAAGATAGGTCTAAATCATGCTTTTACTTGTCATTAACAACCACAGAAGATTTGACTCCCCTTTGAACATGAATACCACCATCAAGGGAGTCTGCCAGTATGACACCCAACCTAGCCAAATGGTGAACCTATATTACTAGATCCCCCTTGAAGTTGATCAAACAATTTATCGATTCTAGGAAACATGTACTTATTCTTGACGGTTACTTTATTCAATTACCGATAGTCAATACATATACATAGTGACCCGTCCTTATTCCTTACAAATAGCACAGAAGCACCCCAAGATGAAATGTTTGGCCAAATGAAGTCTTTCTCCAACAAGTCTTCAACTGATCCTTCAACTTCTTTGATTCGGTCGGTGTCATATGATGAGGATAAATGGAAATAGGTTAAGTATCCGGACATCATCAGAGTTAGAAGACTTTAATAGATGTTTCATAGAATAACATAAAGGACAATGAAGTGAAACAATTCCTAAAACGTCGCCATAGCCTCTCACTCATAGGTATGGTGCACAACACACCCATGAATAAGACTCTACTTGACGTGGCATGTTGGACTCCGAGGACCATTTATAAACCTAGTGTTATGATACCATATTTATCATGACCTGAGAGTAGGGCCTAGATGTGGCATGGCGAATGAGAACCTAAGAGTCCTCAAACAAGCCATCTTAGCATCAATTTACACATCATTGGTTCAAAAGCGCATATTTAACAAGAAACATATAATTCTAAGGGATTTCAAGGCTTTGGGCTCAAGCTATGGGGATGTCATGGGGAAAGGGATTTGCATGAATCACATAGCATATAATAATTATGTTCTAAGAGGCGGGCAAGTATGACTCACGCTATGGGGACAAGAAAGGGCTTGGGACTTCCTATATAAGCACATTCCCATTAAACATATCATAATAGCATAAGCAGAGTCATAGTCAAAGCATAATACATAATCATTGTATCTCAAACAAGAATATAATATGAGTGTACGATAGAATTCAATATGTCTAACAATGCCTCTCCATAGAATAAGACGGGGGCTATGACATATCCCGGGCATACCCTCAAGTCATAAGATAGAAATGACATGATAAAACATAAAATAGAGGAAGTGTCACCACCCAAAAGTAAGGCCTAGATGTGACATAGCGAAGGATAACCCGAGAGTCCTCGATCAAGCCATCATAGCATCATCAGACACATCATCGGTTCGAAATCTCGTATAATAAATAAATAACACATAATTCTAGGGAATTCCGAGGCTTTGGGCTTAAGCTATGGGGATATTGTCAGGAATGGGATAAGCATGAATCACATAGCATATAACAATTACATTCTAAGAGGGGTAAGTATGACTCAAGCTATGCGGGCAAGCAGGGTTAAGGACTTTCCATATAAGCACATTCCCAAGCCAATCATATCACAATAGCATAAGAGGAAATGGAAGAATAACAAAAGATACCATAACTTAACATAAGTGTCACGCCCCAAAAGATGTGGAGGCATGACTGGCACTCGATACCACCATTGGTCGAGTAAGCCACTGAACATACT
>JBCEWC010018172.1:0-12096 GCA_038996855.1 Solanum aculeatissimum
TCACTATTGTATTTGTTATTGTCATCATAATATTATTTGGCTAAATTCGACTTTTCCCGAGTTCCGATCCTAACACATACTAAAGAGAACTTCTATAAGATAATTTGATATCCTATATTGGCCGGAAACAAAGGAAGAAGTCTAGTTATAACAATGAAAGTTCAAGGGGTCATTCTGCATATACATACTAATTCTGGAGGACATAATAATCAGGGATTTGGAATTTTTGCAGTAATGAAAATCAAAGTGAGCAACACTCAACAAATAATATTTCTTGTGACCAACCAGGTCAGGCTCGGATAGCTTCAACAAGTCAAGAGGTAAATAATGCTTTTGTGGCAAAAGAACATGGATTCATTGAAGGAAAGTATAAGCAAATAATGGAGTTGTTGAACAAAGATACCAAGGAGATGAGGCAGGATAACATGACAGGTATGGCTACTTTTTTATTATTCAGTGTTGATTCACAAGATTGGATAGTAGATTCTAGTGCTTCTGACCGTATAACATCAGATAAATAATTATTGACGAACAGTAAATACTTAGGAAAGTCCCAAAAAGACAAGGTGAACTTACCTACAGGAAATAAGGTTGAAATTTCACATATTGAAGAGGTGTATGTTTTATTATAGTAAAACTGTGAAGGATGTACTGTTTGTTCCAAATTTCAAATTCAATTTACTGTCAGCTTCCAAAATCACCTGAGAATTATCTTGTTTTGTTTCCTTTTACCTTGTATATTTTAGGACCTTTACAGTGGCAGGATGAAGAGGACTGGTAAGTAAGAAGGAAGTTTGTATATCTTCAAAAATGAGTTTGGAATAAAGAAATAACATGAAGTTATAGTTGCATGAGTATCAATGTAGAATTGTATCTTGTGGCACAAAAGGCTTGGTCATCCTTCATCTCATAGTTTGAACTGCCTAGATTTGCTAAATAGCAATAAAGATGTGGAGTCTATAATTGGTTTTCCAGTGTGTCCCTTAGCTAAACAAACCAGGTTGTCATTCCATACTAGTGAATCTAGAGCATCTACACCTTTTGATATTATACATATGGTTTTTTGAGGCCCATATAAGGCACCAACCTTTGATTAAAAAAAAACTATTTCTTAACAATAGTGGATGAATATAGCAGATTTGTTTGGGTTCATTTACTACAGCTTAAATCTAAAACTGTTGTAGCCAACAAAAATTTCCTCTTGATGATTAAAATCAGTTTGGGATTGCTGTTAAGATGATAAAATCAGACAATGACACATAATTTTTTAATTCTCAATGCAAAGAGTTATTTTCGACTTTAGGTATCTTACATCAGAATAGTTGTCCTCATACACCATAACAAAATGATATGGCACAGAGAAAACATAGGCATATCTTAAATATAGCAAGAGCAATAAGATTTCAATCATTTATGCCTATAAGATATTGGGGTGTTTAGATCAAAGCAACAATATACTTGATGAGCAAATTACCTTACTCTACTATTGGTGAGAAAAGTCCATATGAAATGCTATTCTCCAAAATTCCCACATTAAGCCATTTGAAGGTCATAGGATGTCTATTGTTATGCATCAGTAGTTCTCAAAGGTGACAAGTTTTCAGAAAGAGTTAAGCTTACTATTTTAATGGGGTATTCAGATACACAAAAAGGTTACTTATTGATAGATATACACATAAAAAGTTTCTTTGTCAGTAGAGATGACACTTTCCAGAAGAATATCTTCCCTTTTGCACCTACACAAATATCTAGAGGGGTAAGATCCGACTTGCTTCCAAATTTTTTATGATGAACCTGAACCTACATACATATCACCTCAGAGAAATATAGTAGCTGAAGTCTTATTAGAACCATATTCATTGTTGAACTCATCTTCTATAGAAGAATCTGTTAGTACTCTTAATCAACTACCTTCTATATTATTTGAATCACTTGTTGATACATCAATTAAGAAGACTACAAGAATTACTAGGCAACCTATATGAATGAAAGACTACACAACCCCTAAAAACAGTCAAAGCAGTAGGTATCCTCTAGCCATTCATTTGTCATACAATCACATCACACTGCATCATCATAGTTATTTGACAAAATTTTATACATTGGTAGAACCATAGAGTTTCAAGCAGGCTGTTAAGGATGACAAGTAGATTCAAGCAATGAAACTGGAAATTCAAGCATTTGAAGATAATAAGACATGGATAGTAGTTGACTTGCCACAAGGCAAAAATACAGTTGGCTCAAAATGGGTGTACAAGATTAAATATCAGGCCAATGGTGAAGTGAAAAGATTCAAAGCTAGACTTGTAGTCAAAGCTATAATTAACAAGAAGGATTGGATTACCATGACACATTCTCCATTGTGAAAAAAATGGTAGCAGTAGATGGTGATTGTATTAGCTGCTTCAAAGGGTTGGAATTTGTATCAAATGGATGTGCATAATACTTTTCTATAGGGAGATCCTAATAAAGAGGTATGCATGAAAATGGTTGAGGGATTCGAAATCCAAGGCCTAAACAATATTTGCAAATTACTTTAGTCTTTGTATGGACTAAAACAGGCCTCTGGACAGTGGAACATCAAACTTACCACTGCACTTCTGAATGCAGGCTTCACTCAAAGCACATATGATTACTCCTTGTTTACCTTGAAGAAACCAGAAGGGATATTTGAAAGGAAAAATTGGTCAAGGTATTTGGTTGCAAGCTCAATCTGCCACAACACTTACATGTTGGTGTGACTTAGATTAGATTACTTGTCCTAATACAAGGAGATTTATTACTGGTTATGTGGTGAAGTTTGAGGAATCATTAGTTTCATAGAAGTCCAAGAAATAATATATTATTTCCAGAAGTTCAGCCAAAGCTGAATACAGAAGCATGGCCTCAGTTGTGGCAGAAGTAACCTGACTATTTTATTTGGCTTATTCACTGAACTCAATGTACCTATTCAAATGCTAATTACAGTATTGAGGGATAGCAAGTCTGTCATTCAACTGGCAGAAAATTCTATATTTCATGAGAGAACCAAACATATTGAGATAAATTGTCATTTCACTAGAGACAAAATCAAGACTGGAGTGATTCAGACATCTTATGTACCTACATAACAAGTACTAATTTGTTGACCAAAGGATTGAATCATACTCAACATGTACATTTGTGAAGCAAACTTGGTGTGCTCAACATCTTGCACTATTCAGCTTGAGAGGGAGTGTTGAAGAAACAGTTTGGTTAGTCAGTTAGAAGTCTAATCAGTTAGTGAGTTAGTTATTGCTTAGCTGTCAATAATGAGCTAACTATTGGAGTTAGTTAGGAAGATATTTTAAAATGAATGTAGCCTCACTTGTATATATACAGTGTACTGATGAAATTGATTGAATAAAATTTTTCTCTCTTCTCTAGCAATAATGGATGCTTGAAGTTTTCAAGCACTGATTTTCACACGGTGATTTAACTATCTTTATAGGGGTGACTACTCAAGTGGTGAATGTCAAGAATTAACCCTTCTTAATACATGATAAATGATTAATTAAATGACATCTAGAAATAAGAGGTCGGCGTTGTTTTTAGGGTGATTTCATAACGTCGTTGCTATTATCTTCCTCACGTCGTTGTATAGCTCAACCATGCATCTTGTCTATCTTTGCCTTGCATAATTCTCACTAAGTACCTTTCATGTGTCATGATTTAATTATATAACGTATCTTGGCTATTTTTTTTATCTTATACTAATAGTCCACGCATTTTTTAGTTTAAGTTTTTTTGTACGATGAACATAAATAATTTTCTTTCCATTCTCAATGGATCCGGAGTCTTCATTTTTCCTCTAAATCGTATCTTCCATCAGAAGGAAATAAAGTGTCTCTTCTACTTAGTGATTCTGATACAAGTTATTCGTTTAAGTCTTCTCAGAGACACATGGCGATGCGCGAATGGCTCTTTGCAAGGAAGTTCAGTTATTCTAACAACCTTTCTAGTTAGTTTATTTTCCATTTCTATTTAATAGAATTTTGATGTAGGAGATTGTCGCTAGGTATTTAGCCAAATAGAATTGATCAGTTCCATAGAGCCTATCACTAAAATAGTATCCCTATATGGTGATAAGATCAATTTTTTTAAAGCACCATTATTCTATCAAACTCTCCAACTTCTAGCTTTACTTTTTGTTTCTGCCTTTTGGAGTATTGTAAGGTTTGGCCGAGAATATCTTCTTTCATCTTCCTTTTCTCACCATTTTTGAGGTGTTTTCAAGTATACTGCTACGTCTAAAGTATGTCTTTCTAGCTCATTTGTTTCATATATCTTGAGAATTATTTCATCAGTGGTCTCCATGCATGTTTTCTCTTAATCTTTCATCTCTTTAGGGAAAAAAATCTCCTCAATGGTCTATCAAAACTCTTGTAGGACGATCTCATTCTCATCTTCTATAGACTAAAATTAAATTAGATCTCCCCTATTGAATTTATCTGTCATACTTTGTTGAAAGTGATAAAAAGACATCTTAACTGTTAAATTATGTGTAAAAATACACGTGCCCAAATTACACCTCAAAATAAAATCTAAAACCATCGTTGGTTAAATATAGAATCCAGCTAGGTTAGAGTCAATCCCGTGGAGAATACGGATAGAAATTAGGTCAATGCAATTATTCAATCTTTTAGTCAATTATTTCCGAAGTGGGGTTTGTAATAACAAATATCAGTGACCTATTCCAATGTTTATCATGCAAAATGATAAGTTCGGTACACCTAAGTTATTCAATCCTATTTAGATAAATGTCATTCTAAATACCTTACGGTCTTTAAGTATTTTACTTCTAAGTCTTACCTCTTTTTCAGATTAACTTCGCCTTGTAAGACTTTACTTATTAGATGAGGGTGGATCGTATTAAATTAGTGATAAAGAAAATAAAAAAAATTATGGCATATTCTTGGGATCGGTACATATTTCTTTATTTACCCCTAACTCTTCTTTCTCTTTGTTTTTTTTTTAAAAAACAATTATGAAAGAAGTAAATATTTACGTCAATGATGATTTTAGCATGACATCATCAACCTTTTTAGAATAAATAATTAACGTATAATTATTCAAACCATGTAATTATCACTAATTAATTCTAGATGAATCTTAATTAAATTTTTTTGATTTTCTTTCCAACAGTAAAGCCACATTAATGAAACGGTAAAAAAAATGACCATTGCTTTCACTATATAAATAGAGTGACATAGAACGAATTATACACAGAACAAACATAAATTGAAAAAAAAATCAAGATTTTGAAATGGCAACCATAGTGTTCATTATGTATGTATTCTTTTTTCTCTATTTCAATTTCTTGATATGTATATTTATCTTTGTGTTTTTCTCCAAAATCATTTTTTTCAATTTTTAATATACTTTTTTGCAGTTACTATTCCATGTATGGTCATGTTGAGAAGTTGGCCGAAGAGATCAAGAAAGGTGTTGCATCTGTTGAAGGAGTTGAAGCTAGGTTATGGCAGGTTGGTTACGTGTTCAACGACTATTATTCTTCTTGGCATACGTTACTTGAGCACAAATTTGTTTCAAGAAGGTTTTAGCTGACCAAGTGAATTTCTAGATTGATAAATTTATTGATTTTTTTGGTTGATATATGAAACAGGTGCCTGAAACTCTTTCAGACGATGTTCTTGCAAAGATGAGTGCACCTCCGAAAGGCGCTGCACCCATCATTGCACCTGATGATCTTGTTGAGGCTGATGGATTTATATTTGGTTTTCCAACAAGATTTGGGATGATGCCTACTCAGTTTAAGGCTTTTTTCGATGCAACTGGTGGTTTATGGAAAACTCAACAACTAGCAGGAAAACCAGCAAGAATTTTCTATAGCACAGGTTCTCAAGGAGGGGGACAAGAGACCACTGCGTTAGTCTTTTTTCCTCTATCAATTCTTGCTCAGACACTTGAAAATTTTCAATATTTACAACAGTGTGGATAACTACACTTAGTTTCTATCACTTTAGTCGATATTTAAATTAAAGAAATGAACAAATTACTATAGCAACATCATATCTGAGAAAAAAACGCAATTATTCAAGTACATTACTATAACTCTCCTTGATGATTGATATATGTAGGTTGACAGCAATTACACAGCTAGCTCATCATGGAATGATGTTTGTTCCAATCGGCTACACGTTGGGCGCTGAAATGTTTGAGATGGAGAAGATCAAAGGAGGAAGTCCATATGGTGCTGGAACATTTGCTGGTGATGGCTCTAGAGAGCCTACTGACATTGAATTGAAGCAAGCATTTCATCAAGGGAAATATATTGCTGCCATCACTAAGAAGCTCAAAGCTGGTTCTCCCTAAATTATCTCAGCTTAATGTTATGTTTATAATAAATGCTCTGATTTAGAGTTAAGTTGGTCTTGAATTAAATGTGCAATGTCCTATAAATATAAGGATCAGTTGGCCAGTATGTTGTTACAAGTTGGATTTTTTTTTTACATGTTTTTTACATCTGGTATGGTTATAGAGAAACAAATAGCTATATATTTAGTCCGCTCAAAAAGAATGTCACCTTACTATAAAAATTCTTCTTTTACCCATGAAATGATTTACAACTATATAATTATTTAAAGACTAGTTTAATATACGTGCTTAGCACGTGCATATTGCGTCAATTAATAAAAAAAATTGAACAAAAAATATCAAGTGTTAATTCATATTATCAAGTACATAATTTTGAAACATTACATAAATATTACCAAGCAACAGATTCAAATAATAAATCTTTGGCTAAAGTTATCGACAGACACTTAAATTTATCCGCATTTTTCACTTAGACACCTCAACTAAGACTAGCTCCTATTAAACACCTAAGTTATTCAAAACGTGTATCTATTAAGCACAAAATGTTGATTTGACAAAAAATGTGTAATGCACTTCCTTTGAGCGCATGCAACAATTAAAAAAAGTGTTTTTTCTTTAAAAAAAATGTTCTTCTTTATTGACACTTGGCACTATAATTATATTTTAAAAAAATCTCTCTCATCACACTTTTTCAAAAAATAAAAAGGAAAAGAAAAGCATCCCACTCCCACCCCACCGATTGTCTTCTTCATCATTTAATTTTCAAGGTTTCTCCATTTTAGTTCCCACGCCCTTTTTTAAAAATAATTATTTCTTCAAAATTTGAATCAACTAGTTAAATATGTATGAAGAAAGAAGAAAAATGATAAAATATTTTTACACATCTACAAAAAAAAAAAAAGTTTGTCAATATCAATATATCACCATTTTCGATCACTCCAGAACTACATTACTACTCAATTTAAATACTTGTTTGTTTTTGCTCTGACCAAAAATAAGGTCGTAATCGAAGCCATATGTGAAGAAACCTCATGTTTTTATAAAGTTTGATTAAAATATTATTTAAATAGAATTGTAGATATTCTTTTAATATAACATAAAATTTTCATTGGTATAGAAGTATTAAATATCATGGTTTTTTGTCCAGATCAAATAAAGGCTTTGGTTAATTTCAAAGTCTTAAACAATTTTAAATATTATAGGGATAATTTAAATAATAATTTGAGAAAAACTATTCAGTGTACATGCTTTGCACGTATGTATCGTGTCGTGTCAATTTAAAAATTATATATAAATAGTCCTTGCTAAAACAAATACAATATTTATGTAAGCAAAATTAAATAAATATTATTAGTTTGATGCAATATTTTAATCTATTGTTTACTGGCAAGGATGAGAAAATCAATTTAACTACTTATAATATAGATATGTTAATAGTTTATGAATACATAAAGTAATAATTTAGAGTTGAATAATTATAAGTTAAATAATTAATTGATTAAAATTTAATGAGGCAAAAAGACTCCTAAATATAAAAGGAATAGTTTAATGTTTTCAACGTAATTTTACTAAAAAAATTTAATTTTAAATTTGTTATATTATATATTTTTATTAAAAAAAGATTTGATAGCCAAAATCTTAAGTAATTTCAAAGCCTTAAATATTAGAATAATAATAATATTTTTTCTTTCCTCTCCTTCATAGCCTAGACAACTATTTGTATACTAGTTCAGTGCACGTGCTTTGCACGTATATGTCATTTCAATTTAAAAATTATATATAAATAACACTTATTATTAAATAAATATAATATTCATGTAAATAAAATTAAATAAATATTATTAGCTTGATGCAATTGTTTAATCTATTGTGAAGTGGTATGGATGAGAAACATTAATTTAATTACTTATAATATAGATATGTTAATAGTTAAATAGTCAAAAGTTAAATAATTAATTGGTTTAATGAGAAAAAAGACTCCTAAATATAAATAAAATAGTTTAATGTTTACAACGTAATAAAACTGAATTTGTTTTCTTTATAAATTTGTGATATTATATACTTTTCTTAACAAAATATTTGATAGTCAAAATTTTAATTAATTTCAAAATCTTAAATATTAGAAAAATAATAATAATTTTCTTTTCTTTCCTTCATAACCCTAGACAACTATTTATATATAATATTTCTAAATCAAAAGTGAATTCTAAATATAAAAAATTTTAAATCCAAAAGTGAATCTTGAAACTAAATAAATAAAAGATAAAATAATAAATTAAGAAAAATAGTGAAAAGACGCTTTTGTCTAAAGTTGAGTCTTTTAATGTAGGGCAAAAAGTTCAAACAATATTTCTAAGGGTCTTCACGCTTTTAATATAGTATAAATAATAGTCATAAATCAAAGGTGAATTCTAAATATAAAAAAATTCTAATCCAAAAGTGAATCTTAAAACTAAATAAATAAAAAATAAAATAATAAATTAAGAAAAAAAAGTGAAAAAATGATTTTATCTAAACCAGAGTATTTTAACGAAGGAAAAAAAGTTCAAACAACATTTCTAATTAAGGGCCTTCACGCTGTTAATATAATATAGATTATTTTTTATCATAAATTTTAAAAGTACTTTTTTTTTCTTAAGCATCATGCTAATTTAAACAGTACCACATAAAATGAAACGGAGGGAGCATTGTTTATTATAAGTAACTTGCTAATTCCAATAATCAAGGTAATACATAAAGATAGGTGGGATGGAAATATATGTCTTACAAGTGTGAAAAAGGAGTAAATGATGCCTTGTTATTTCAAGCCCCTCATAACGATTATTTTGTGCATGTTTGAAACGTTAAATATGGGGTAAAAACTACTGGAGTGGATGCTTAGTTCTTCGAGTATGGTTACTAAAGAGCTTATCTTGACCGGTTACGTTGTTGATATGATTTCAAATTCACCCTAACTTGAGGTAGACTAGCTTGCATCACGATCGTTAATTTAGGATCTTGAATGAATAAGATGAATCTATCATTTAGACTCAACTGTTGCATCTTATCTTCTGATACATACAATTGTCAAACGTATTATCCCCTCACATTTTGGGTATTCACCTAATTATGCCCAGAAAGTGAAAAATTGTGTCTGAGTGTCTATTTTGACGGGTTTATATAGTTCTACCCGCAACTTATTTAACAATAATAAAAAAATTTGTTTGAGAAATTTTATTCACACTGGACTATATGTAGAGACATAGACTTAATGGAGGAGATTCTGAAGATGAAGAAGGTGGAACAAATTTATTTTATCAAAAATTCAGGCCAAGGGATAGAATTATTGCATATTTGCCCTGAGTTTTTTTTTTTAATTCATAATTGGATTTTCCTTCATATTTGACTAGTTTATCTCTCGTAAGAAAAGGTTTATGACACTATAAATAGAAGTTTGTAACTTTAACTTGGTAGCAATCACATGCAATATAGTTTTGTGAGCTTTGAGAGTTTAGTTAGGGGGAGAATTTGTGAGTGTTACGCTAAGTATTTGAGTGAAACTCTTTTTATTCCGAGTGAATTCTGCGAGGTTATTTCTCTTGATACTTTGTAATCTTTTATATAGTAAATTGATTTCCTCTTATAGTTATAAGTCGATTGACTAAACTACATTACATCTTTGATTAACTTACACTTTGCTTCCTCTTTCATATTATGCCTTTATCATTGGTATTACTTGCTCATTTGGAATTCCTATATTAAAATTTATTGGGAGGATATACCTATCAGGATTATGTTCCAAAAATAGTGGAATTGTTAGCCAATATATATATAAAAAAAAATCATATTCTTTGGAAAACATGTTGTATGAATTCTTTGCTAACGAATGTGACAAGCTATGTTGTTTAGATACATTAAAAATGTTGCAAGGTATGTGTTGAATCGTTCAAAAGTAATATATTTTTGAATGATCGACACAAGTGGTACAATATTTATAACAGTATGGTTGTTACACCCATAAGATAACTACACTTAGTTGTGTGCATAAGTTTCTATCACTTATGTCGATATTTAAAGAAGTGAACAAATGAATCATTGGATTCACGTCTTCCAAACAAATTTTGGACACGCTTGGACAAGCTTTCAACAATTGAAAATTGATGATAAGTGCATCACCAATTGAAAGTTGGAGAAAAGTGATCCAATACAAACAAAAATTGAAAGTCGGAGAGAAGAGCTCCCAGAATAAACAAAAAATTAGAAGATTGAAAACTTGAAAAGAGATTCAATTTGCAAGTAGCATACTCCATATATACTTGAAAGTTGAAACTTGTAAAAAGCATTGAAGTATTGACATGTTTGCTAAGTCTATAACTAAATAACACCAAAGGTGTGTTCCATATCCAACTTTTTCATGTTCGTTGGTCAAAACATACAGAACACACCAAAAAATCATTAACATTTCAGCAAAATAGCAGAAATCATCTACCAACTATAACTTTAATTGTGACATTGTTTGAGGAAAACTCCTGCTTATCATAAGCATCTTCATATTTCCTCATTGAGATATATGTAGTTGCCTAGGCAAGGGCAATCGTATATGTCCCAAAGTCTGAAATTTTTGGGTTCATCTCTTCATCTAGCAAAATGTTACTAGCCTTTAAATCCCGATGGATTATTTTGAGTCGAGAATCTCTATGAAGATACAGGAGCCCTCGCGCAATCCCTTCAATAATGTTGAAGCGTTTCCTCCAGTTTAATTGAGCTTGCTTAACAGGATCTGTCAAAGATTTACCAACCAGTTATTCCTTAAGTGGGGTTTGTAATAATAAATATCAGTGGTTTATTTCGATGTTTATCATGTGCTACATGTTCCTGAGATGCGGGCAAATCTGATTTCCATGGCCTTACTTAGTAAAGCTAGAATGAAAGTGTAATTTGAATCTGATAAGGTTATATTGACAAAATCTAATGTGTTTGTGGGGAAAGACTATTGTAACCAAGGATTTTTTATACTCAATGTTATGATTGAAAAAACATCTACTTCTGCTTATATGATTGAATCTATCTCTTTATGAAATTCTAGATTAGGACATGTTAATGTCTCATATATAAAGAATATGCAATCACTTGGTTTGATATTTGGTTTAGATTCAAATAATATTAATAAATGTAAAGTATATGTCGAAGCTAAAATCACGAAAAAGTCATGCTTTTCAGAAAATAGAGAAACTGAGTTACTGTGTTTAATTCACATTGATTTAGGTGACTTAAAACAAACTATGACTAGAGGTGATAAGAGATATTGTGTGACATTTATTGATGATTTTTCTAGATTTACTAAGTTGTATTTGCTTAGAAACAAAGATGACGCTTTTAATGCATTTATTTCTTATAAAACTGAAGTTGAAAATCAACTTAGTTGAAAAATCAAAAGAATTAGATCTGATAGAAGTGGAGAATATTTATCTTTAAATACCTTTTGTGAAAAAGAAGGAATTATTCATTAAGTAACTCTGCCTTACTCACCTGAATCTAATAGAGTAGTTGAAAGGAAAAATAGAACATTGAAGAAAATGATGAACTCCTTATTAATTAGTTCTAATGCACCTGATAATTTGTGGGGTGAAGTTATATTATATGTGTGTCACTTACAAAATAGAATTTCTCATAAAAGAACTGACAAAACACCTTATGAATTGTGGAAAGGTTATAGACCTAATTTGAAATATTTAAAAGTATGGGGGTGTCTTGCTAAAG
>JBCEWC010018173.1:0-12096 GCA_038996855.1 Solanum aculeatissimum
CTTTGTTGGTTTAGACTTGGATTAGGGGTGGTTACAGGCCACCCCTAGCTCACTGGAACACTTGAAGACACCCTAGAGGAGCCTTGCAAAGTTTCACGGCTTGTGGACCTGTCCTTGGCCACTTTTCTGAGCCTATCTCCAATGGCTTTCGAATTTCGGGCAGTCTCACTGTTTGGGTCATATCTCCCTCATCCGAACTCCACATTTAGGGAAACCAGTTTTGTTGCAAAGTCAACCCAAATATCTGCAATTTGATATGTAGTAGCACACATGGTTCATCCCACATAAAATGTTATGACTGTTTGAAGTACACTACCAAAACTGTCCCTCTAGGCCACTAACTAGCCCAATTTGCATTCGGACACTTAAACTCAACCCATGGATAACCAAACTCAACCATGACCAGTAGTACATCATAGAATGCCAACCATAAGGATATTTCAAAAAATTTCGGGTTGTTACATTTTTCTTTGGTGGATGATTAACACCAGGAAAAGAATTTTATTTTTGGCCATTATCAGGACCATAATCAGATCCACGACCTTTTTCACGCCTAGCATGGTAGACATATACCTCATTCACTTCATAAAGTGGTGTAGGTCTAGTAGGTTGATTCTTATGATTTTTATTGATAAATTATTATCTTGTTCAATCACAAAAATATGAGAAATCAGTCCATAATACTTCTCCTCTCGATATTGATGTTGTAGCAACATATATCGAAGCATGAAACGTGGAGAACGTCTTTTCCATTATATCAATATATAATCGTTTCTCTACATAGTTTCAATTAAGAAGTGATTTTTAAAATAATAGAATCATACCCATAAATAGACTTAAAAGTATTCTAGCCTCAGATGCATCAATCATATCGTGATTTTGGATGTATGACCATCTTCAAGTGGTCATATCTTTATTTTAGGATTTTTTCCACAAAACAAGTGGATCCTTGACTGTGAGATATTTAATTTTTGAAATTTCATCAAAATGATGATGTAAGAATATCATAATTTTAGCACAGTCTTATTTTGATGCTTTATTTTCATTCTTAATGGTGTCTTTAAGATCCATAGCATCCAACACCCATGAAGGATATTTTCTTCCCAAATAATGAAGGGCACCGAACTCAAGTTTCATAAGGTTAGTCATATCAACAAACAGAAAACAAATAAATATAAATAATACCTTAGCCTTGAAACTTAACCTTCACTCTTTAAGGCGGTAGAGTCTCGTGCTGATAACGTGTTATGAAATTATAAAGTATGAAGAAGAAAAAGTAGAGAGAAGATTTCTTATTGCTCTTGAATAATATTCAGGAGTATTTTATAATGAAGGAAACCTTTATATTTATAAGGAAAAAACCCTTATATTTATAAGGAAAAAACTGATTTGGTTTCCAAGTAAGAAACTAACTTGGTATTCAAATAGGATTCCTAACTATTAAATGAATCCACATAATAGACATTCACTACAAATTAAATATGTTTATAACAGAGGGAATATATTATGGTCAGAATTTTAGTAAAGCTATAAGGCTACACTTGTAATGTGTTGTTTTTAGAATTATAAAGCTATCACACTTAAAAAGTGTAGTCATATATATAAATAGGTATTGTCAATTATATTATGATGGGGAAACATTTATAAAGTGTAGCCTACGCCTCTAAGGAACACGTTTTACAAGCGTTGCCTTTATTATCATGGTGAAAAACTAAAAATTAAGGCAACACTTTAAAAATGTACCCAAAACGTTTTTAGACAGATTTAGTGTTGCCTTAGGCCTAAAATGTTGTAATGGGGAGATTTAACTTCAACAGGAAAACAAAAGAGGGCCAAGAATGTAGGATTTGGCATCTACACTAATGCAAATGACAGTTAAACATTAAATGTAAGTGTTTATATAATTTTATTTATTTCTTACTCTATTATATAAAGTCTTATTTTAGTACATTTTTTATGTAGTCGTGTACTTTAGGTGAAAGAGTTATCACTCCAGGAGCTTATATGGATGCATCCCCAATAAATATTGATATTAGTTTTAAGTCTCAAGGATTGAAGTGGAATGATGGCGATGCCGTCAAAACTTCACAATTGCCGCATATGAGTCAGTCAAGGAAAAATCTATGTGCAACATCTAGTGCACCTAGGGATGCTTAATTTCAACACCAAATTTATTTTTAAAATGTGTAATCAGAAATAATTTGTATTAGCTGCGTTGAATATCTTTTGATGTATTTTAAGTATTTTAACTGATTGTGGTGATGAACAGTTGTCATGGATTGGTATGTTTTTTTGGAACTCATTACCAAATTTGATAGGACAAGGTTAATGGAAAAGTGGAGGGACAATGAATCCTAATACTAGAATGAATAGGAAAGAAAAAACAGAAGATGTTAATGTTCGAAAGTCTACATCTACATTTTCTTGATAAGTTATGGTACAAAAAAATCATTTGGAATGATTCTCATGTGGTACAATATATATATTGTTCCATATTTTTGGCAATTACATTACAATCAAGTTAATACTTCAAGCCTCGTCTTCAAAAGATAAAACATCTCGACGAGACTTGAAGTAGGGGACATTTGTAATCATATAAAAATTATTAAATATAAATTTTATAAAAATGATATAAATTATAGTAAGTTCAAAAATATATTATTTCAAATGAATATTGTGGATTAATATAATTGGGTTAATTAATTAAGTCTCATAAAATATGAATTTAATTTAAAGCCCAAATTCATTTATTCGGGCTACAAAAGATGACCCACTTTATTGGGCCCAATATCCTCTCATCCTAGAGGCCCATCGAATACCACGTGTCGGATGACATGGCATGCCAATTCAAACATAGAAGTCAATAGGATCACGCCATGTGGCAAAATGACATGACATTCCTATCTCAATCAAAGACCAATAAAAATGTGCCACATGTACAAGTGATGTGTTTCGACCAATCAAATATCGTCATGCCACTTTAAAGGAAACATATTCCTATCACTTTTTGTGCACCATGTCACCTTAAATTTGATTGGCCGGAAGAAAACCTGATTTCATCATAACTCCTCTATTCTACAACTATATATAGGGGTCCTCATAATTCAGAATTCACATCAAGAATTCTAACAAGAGGCCAGAGAGAGCTAGTGGATCAAATGTCCCAGATTTCTCTACAAGCAACAAGAATTCAAGAAGTTAAGAAATCAAGAAATCAAGCATTCAAGTTCAAGAACGCATCAATATCAAGACCACCGAATTCAAGATCAAACCCAAAAACCCTCAAATTCAAATACAAGTAAAGATCAAGTTCAAGAACGAATTCATATCAAGAACAAATTCATATCAAGTTCAAGCTCAAACTCATAAATCATGATCAAGACAACCGAATTCAAGAGCAAGCCCAAAAGCCCTCGAATTCAAGTACAAGTCAAGATCAAGTTCAAGAACGAATCCATATCAAGAACGAATCCATGTCAAATTCAAGCTAAAGCATACTGCATCATTCATCATTTCAAAAGCCATTTAAAATTATGTCAAGATACTTTTCAAATCATTTCATGTACATGTATGCATGCAATGTCATGAACTCAAGAAAATAAGGAATTAGAATTATTCAGAAGAGGATAGAACATAGTACCTTAGGCTTGAGTAGATTGGAAAATATGGGAGTATCACTTCATCATGTCCGACCCCGCCTCCCACGTATCACTCTCCACATGTTGATTTCTCCAAAGCACCTTAACCGAAACTACCTCCTTGTTGTGAAGCCTCTTTACTTTCCTATCCATGATCTCAACCGGCACTGCTTCGTAAGTCAAGTTTTCCTCTACTGCGACACCTTCTAACGACACAATTGCCTTAGGGTCGCCAACCAATTTCCCTAGCATCGAAACATAGAACACCGGATGAATAGAGCTCATATCCAAAGGCAACTCTAATCTATAAGCTACATTGCCAACTCGTTCCCCAATCTCATATGGTCTGACATACCGAGGGCACAACTTGCCTTTTTTTCCAAAACGCATGAAGCCCTTCATAGGTGATACCTTTATATAAAACCAATCCCCCACATGAAATTCGAGGTCTCTCCTCCTAACGTCCGAATAGGACTTTTGGTGACTTTGAGCCGTCCTCAACCTCTCCCTAATCAACTTTACCTTATCTATAGCTTCAACAAACAAGTCCGGGCCTAATAATGCCATCTCACCTAACTCAAACCATCCCACCGGGGACCTACATCTCCTACCATACAAATCTTTGAATGGAGCCATACTAATGCTAGCATGGAAACTATTATTGTAGGCAAACTCAATAAGTGGTAGATGATCATCCCAATTTCCTTTGAACTCCAAAACACAAGCCCTTAAGATATCCTCCAAGGTTTGAATTGTCCTCTCGGCTTTCCCATTGGTTTGAGGATGAAACGTGGTGCTCAACTTAATTCTAGTATCAAGCTCCTTTTGAAATGATCTCCAAAAGTGAGAAATAAATTGAGTACCACGATCCGATATGATAGACCTCGGTATGTCATACAATATCACCAACTCCCAAATATACAATTTAGCATAATCCTTGGCACTATAAGTAGCCTTGACCGGTAATAAATGAGCCGACTTGGTCATTTGATCCACAACAACTCAAATAGAGTCAAACAGTTTACGAGTACGAGGTAACCCAACCACGAAATCCATTGTAACGACCCAAATATTTTCAAACTTCATAATGGTTGGTCAAGTTTAGTTTTGAACTTGTAATGGTTGAATTTAGGTAGCCATGGGTTGTATTTAAGTGCCGGATTCAAGGGAATTGTTTTGGTGGAAGATTGTAAAGCCGTTTAGGCAGTATTGACTTTGAGAAGGCTTATATTTTGGTATAATATGAACAATGTGGGATATTATATATAATATCAAATCTCTTTGAGTTATCTTCACAACATAACTAGTTTCACTCAATTTGGAGTTTGGATGTTAAAGTTATGGCCTTTGTAGTGAGACTACCCGCATTTAGAAGTACACTGGAAAAAGGATTCGGAAAGGGGTCCAAGTGTGGGACCACAGACCATTTGGTTATCCACGGTCTGTGGTGACCTCCGTGGGTTGATCCAGTGAGTTCCTTGGAGGTTGGGACCAAGCCCTAGACCAAGTGAACCTCCACAAACCACTTCACGGTCCGTGAGGGCTCCCGTGAAGTGATCCACTGAGTCTGTCAAGGTTTGGGGTAGGACACTGGACCAAGATATTCTCCACGGACACGTACACGGTCCGTGTGCAACTACACAATCTGTGAGACCCCCCGTGAGTTGGTCAGAAAGTCCCCCGAGATTTCAAGCCAAAGCAGAGACCAGGTGTGGTCTCACGGATAGGACCTCGATCCGTGAGCCACTAGACGACCCCTGAACAGTTCTGTGAGTCCCTGTCTTCTGGGATTTAGTCCATTTCATTAATGGTTAATTTATAATTTTGTTTAATCCTATGCCCCTTTTATCCTTTCTAAGGTCTCCTAATGCCCCTAAATCAAACCCTAATTTCTTTTTGATCATTCTAACACTCTTCAATCCTCATCAAAATTCTCTCAATCCTCTTGATCTTTGTTAATGAAAGCTTGAAGAAATTGGGGAAAATTATTGTTCTTGCAAAATTCTTCAATTCTCTTGATTAAACTCAAGGTATGTGGAATTGATTCATGGATTCCCTTTCATCCATGAAGACCCAAGAACCCTTGCTTTTAAATTTAGAATTTAAGTTTTCTTTAAATTATGGGTTCTTTAATTTTTGATGTATTTAATTCAATTGAATTGTGAGTTGTAGAAATTAGGTGATTTAAAGTTGATTTATGTTTGGATTTTACTAATTTTCATTTGAATTGATGAAGGTCAAATTATGCATGTCCCCTTACTCTTGAACTATGTATGGGTAGTATTTCAATGATGATTTGAATGTTGATTTAACTTGAATCTTTTATGGAATACTCTTCATTTGAATTTAAAGTATAAATTCTAGTACCCATGCTATTCTTATTGTCAGTCATGGCATTTGCATGCACGCTCATGGATTTATGAAGCTTTTGATGTGGGCTAAGTCCCAAATATGTTTATGACTATGATTTTGAACAAGTATGGGTTATGACAAGAATGTGGTCACACAATGTCTATGATTTGGCTCTTTGAGCAACTATGGGTGTTTACACCAACATGATTTGACAAGTAAAGAGCTACTCTTATGCATGAAAGTATGATCATGAAATATATTTGACTCTTGTTAAGTATGCATGAAAGAAATGAAAATGAATTTGGCTTTTAAGCCCAACTATGCATGGTTTGATGTTCTAGTGTCAAGTTTTTGATTTAAAGCATGTGTATGTATTCTTGTGGGATGTGTACTTAGTATCGAGGGATTGGAGACGGGTGGACTATCTTCACAGGGTTCATACTCCTTTCCATCAAACTAAGTGCCTACATAGGATAAGCAACCGAAATGGGAGGCCCGTAAGGTATGCTTGATATGATATGATATGATATGTTATGAAATTTCTTCTGAAATGATCGAGTCGTAAGGAAGGTGGCCATCACACCAAAATGACCGGGTCATAAGGTATGGTGTAGATTACCTTTGGCAATTAATCTTCTTTGATCTTATGGGAGGCCTCATCGGGCATATTCATGTAGTAGCTCACATGGATTTGGATGTCGGTTATGGTTACATCCCCTATACTATGTGCATCATGGAACTTCATGCATCATGATTATCATGACATATTGATATACTTCTCTTTCTTATATTCTCTTCTATGTATGTGCCCTTGTCATCTAGGTGGATTATAGGTTCACGTGTATATACATTTGCATGTCCGCATACTTAGTGCATCTAATATGCTAACCCATACTGTCTACATGTTCTAACCATGTAGGGACTGAAGGTGACTATCTTCCTCCATTGGATGGCTAGCGAGATCTCTACTTGTTGACTTTGGTGAGCCCTATACTCCAAGGGAAATATCCATTTCCCTCTACCTATGTTATGTCTTATTATGTTTACTTTGTTATTTGAGGGTGAGCCCGGGTTGTGTTGAGGCCCCCGTCGTACTCTTGTAGAGGCATGGTTAGATATTTGTTTCGAATTCTATTGTACGCGTACTATGTGTTTGTTGTTATGATATGACCTCTATGTTATGTTTTTCTTCTTATGATCTGATTATGATTCTGCATATGTTATTATGATGTGATGATTGGGAATGTACTTATGTGGAAAATCCCTATCCCGTATTGTCCCCATAGCTTGAGTCCTACTTACCCATTCCTTAGAAATACTTGTTACGTGCTATGCGATCCATGTTCATCCCATTCCCAGTAATATCCCCATAACTTGAGTCCAAAGTCCCTTTTCTCTAGAATTATGTGCTTTATGTTTACTTTTTTCTATGCTTCCAAACCAATGATGCATGTGATGATGCTATGATAGCTTGATCGAGAACTTTTTGGTTCTCCTTCACCACGTCACATCTAGTCCCCACTTCCGAGTTATGACAAAGATGGTATCAGAGCCTTATATTTGTAAATGATCCTCGGAATCCAACATGCTGTATCAATTAGAGTCTTGTTCATGGGTGTGATGCGTGTCATACCTATGAATGAGAGGCTATGACGATGGTTTAGAAATTTTCTCATTTCATTGTCTCTTATGTCGTGTTGTAATTTGTTACGATAAATTCCCTAAACTCTTGGTATTCTTGTCGTTCTTTCAGAACATGCCTCCCAGAAGAGCTTCCTTCCAAAGACAGGTTCCTGGTCATGAGGACCAAGCCCCTTGTGAGCCTGTGGAGGAACAGGTGACTCATGTCAAATTTTGAAATGTGGTGTCTATGTTAGCACAGGTGGTGGCAAATCAAGCCCGGCCAATTAACCCCACGAATAGTGGCATTCCGGCTTCTAGGGTGAGGGTCTTCACCCGGATGAACCCTCCGGAGTTCTTTGGCTCAAAGGTTGATGAGGATTCCCAAGAGTTCATTGATGAGCTCGCAAAGGTGTTGAATATTATGGGTGTCGGTTCTGAGGAAAAGGTGAGTTGGCTGCGTATCGGTTGAAGGATGTGGCTCAAGTGTGGTACAATCAGTGGTTGGTGGAAAGGATGGTAGATGTTAAGGTTGGTTGGGAGGAGTTCAAGGTGCCCTTCCTAGATCAATTCTTTTCCCTTGAACTTCGAGAGGCCAAGATGACTGAGTTCATTTATCTACGACAAGGTAGCATGATCGTGAGTGACTATTCCCTCAAATTCACTAAGCTTTCAAAATATGTCCCTATGCTAGTAGTTGATCCCCGTGCAAGAATGTACAAGTTCATTTCGGGAATTTCTGACATGGTAGTGAAAGAGTGCCATACTACTATGCTCATTAAGGACATGGATATCTCCCGGCTCATGACCTATGCGGAACAGATTGAAGGTGAAAAACTCAAGGAGCGAAGGGGAAACAGTTTTAAGAGAGCCCGACATGATGGTGGGTTCTCCAACTCTAAGGGTGGTGGCAAATTTGGTCGATTTCAACATGGCCAAGGTTTGAATGTGAAGATTGCTAACCCAAGGGTGCCTCCAACTAAGTTACAAGTTAGGGGTGGCCCACGTTTTCCCCATTGTGACCAGTGTGGAAAGAACATTGTGGGCGATTGTAGGAAAGCTTCGGGTGCTTGCTTTGGGTGTGGGAGCTTTGACCACAAGGTTTCTAACTGTCCAAGGATGGCATGGAAAGATCAAGCGGGCCCCGGTAGCCAAAGGCTCAGATAGTTGGTTCTCCCTGGAATAACAGATTCTATGCTCTTCATGCCCGACAGGAGGTAGAGGAAGCTCCAAATGTCGTGATAAAAGTCTTTGATTTTGATACTTATGCTTTACTTGATCCGGGTGCAAATTTATCTTTTGTGATTCCTCTGTTGGCTGTTAAATTTAGTTTGAGTCCTAAAACTCTAAGGGAACCTTATTTGGTGTATACTCCCGTGGGTACGTCTATTATTGCCCGAAAAATATATCGTGGGTGTCCTGTTTTTGTGTTGCATAAAGAGTTTCCCGGTGACCTTGTAGAACTTGAGAGGTATGATTTTGATGTTATTCTTGGGATGGATTGGTTGCATGCATCGTATGCCTCGATTGATTCTAGAACTAGGCAAGTTAAATTCCAAGTTCCTAATGAACCCGTGTTGGAGTGGAAGGGTAGTGATTTCGTGGTTAAGGGTCGGTTTATTTCCTACTTCAAGGCTCAAAAAATGATTTTTAAAGGGTACATCTATCACATTGTGCGGGTTAGAGAGGTGAAGGGTGAGTCACCTAGGCTTGAATCAGTTCCGGTGGTTAATGAGTTTCTCGAGGACTTTCCTGGTATTCCTCTTGATAGAAAAAATGGATTTTTGTATAGATTTCCTTCCGAATACTCAACCTATTTCTATCCCTCCTTACCATATGGCCCCGACGGAGTTGAAAGATCAATTGAAAGATTTGTTAGAAAAAGGGTATATTAGGCCGAGCATTTCACCTTGGGGTGCTCCTGTGTTATTTGTGAGGAAGAAGGATGGGTCTCTCCGAATGTGTATTGACTACCGATAATTGAACAAGATGACTGTTAAGCATAGGTACTCGTTTCCTAGAATTGATGATTTGTTTGACCAACTTCAAGGAGAGACTCATTTCTCCAAAATAGATCTTCGTTCGAGTTATCACCAATTGAAGGTGAGGGAGTATGATATTCCGAAAATGGCTTTTCGGAGTCGTTATGGGCACTTTGAATTTATGGTGATGTCATTTGGGTGACCAATGCTCTGACAGTGTTTATGGATATTATGAATCGGGTGTTTAAGTTGTTCCTTGATAATTTTGTGGTAGTCTTCATTGATGATATCTTGATTTACTCCTGAAGTGAGCAAGAACATATGTATCATTTGAAGTTGGTTCTTCAAACCTTGAGAGAGAAAAATTTGTATGCCAAGTTTAGCAAGTATGAATTTTAGTTGGGAGAAGTTGCTTTCCTTGTTCATGTGGTGTCCGGTGATGGCATTAAGGTTGATCCTAAGAAACACTGAGGCGGTGAAGGATTGTCCTAAACCGTTGACTCCTTCGGATATTAGGAGTTTCCTTGGTTTGGCTGGTTATTATAGGAGGTTTGTTGAAGGGTTTTCTTCTATTGCGTCCCTGTTGACCAAGTTGACTCAGAAAAAGGCCAAGTTTGTGTGGTCAAATAAATGTGAGAAGTGCTTCTAAACGTTGAAGGATCGACTTACATCGACTCCGATTTTGACTTTGCCAAATGGGTTAGATGGGTTTGTGGTTTATTGTGATGCATCACGTATTGGGTTGGGTTGTATGCTTATGCAACATGGTATGGTGATAGCTTATGCGTCTCCACAATTGAAGGTGCATGAACAAAATTATCCAACCCATGATCTTGAGTTAGCCGCGGTGGTATTTGCTATGAAATTTAGCGACATTATTTGTATGGGGTTCATGTGGATGTCTTCATCGATCACAAGAGTTTACAATATGTGTTCTCCCAAAGAGACCTTAACTTGAGGCAAAAGAGATGGTTGGAACTTCTCAAGGATTATGATATGAGCGTCCTTTATCACCCCGACAAGGCTAATATTATGGCGGATGCCCTTAGTAGACTCTTTGTGGGAGGTGTGACACATGTAGAAGAGGGTAAGAAAGAGATAGTGAAAGATCTGCACCGTTTGGATAGGTTGGGTGTGAGGTTTGTGGAATCCAACAATGGTGGAATTTTTGTTCAAGGTGGATCCGAGTCTTCCTTGGTAGTTGATGTTAATGCAAAACAAGACTTAGATCATTCCTTGGTAGAGTTGAAGAAGTTGGTTGTCGATGGGAAGATTGAGGTTTTCTCCCAATGGGGAGATGGTGTGCTACGATACCAAGACCATTTGTGTGTTCCCAATGCCGATGGCTTAAGGGGAATTATCATGAAAGAAGCTAATAACTCTCAATATTCTATTTATCCGGGATCTCCCAAAATGCACCGAGATTTGTATTGGTAGCATGGTACGACGTGAACATGAATTTTGTGGGAAGACGTGAACATGAATTTTGTGGTTGGGTTACTTCGTACTCAGAGACAATTTGATTCTATATTGGTTGTGGTTGATAGGATGACTAAGTCGGCTCACTTCTTACCGATTAAGACTACCTATAGTGCTGAGGAGTATGCTAAGGTGTATATTCGGGAGTTGGTAAGATTGCATGGAATATCGAGGTCTATTATATCGGATCGTGGTACCCAATTTACTTCTCACTTTTAGAGATTATTTCAAAAGTGACTTGGTACTAAGGTCAAGTTGAGCACCATATTACGTCCTCAAATCGATGGGCAAGCCGAAAGGACAATTCAAACCTTGAAGGACATGTTACGGGCTTGTGTGTTCGAGTTGAAAGGAAATTGGGATGATCACCTATCGCTCATTGAGCTTTCCTACAACAATAGTTTCCATGCTAGTATTGGTATGACTCCGTTTGAAGCTATGTATGGTAGGAGATGTACATCTCCGGTTGGTTGGTTTGAAATAGGTAAGGCGACCTTGTGAGGCCCGAATTTGGTTGTTGAGGTTTAATGATCCGGTAGGTTATTTTGAAAATTATTTCTCTTATTTTTCCTAAAATATCCTCTCGTAAATTTTAAGTGGGTATTTTGGACTATTCGATAATTATGGATATTTAAGCTATGGGTAAATTTAGATAACTAATCTAATTTAGGAGTTAAATTGTATTTATTTAATACCTTATACACCTTGATTCATATATATATTAAAATATGGAGTAGTATTTTCACTTTTAACATCCAAAATTTTAAGAAAAAAAAAGAGAGAAGAAGCATTCTGATCATTCACGAAGAAGTGGCATCGCTAAAGCTTAGGTAACAACCATTGACTAATGCCTAAATTCGTAGGAGTATATATTTTATATTGTTAGAATTAAAGAGAACAATCCAAGTGGAGGGAATAAGTAATGAGAGAGAGAGAGAGAGATAACACGCAAAACTATGATTTCCTCCACTTGACGGTTACGGTGGATTGTAGTATAATTGTTAATTGGGGTTGGGAATTGGAAT
>JBCEWC010018174.1:0-12096 GCA_038996855.1 Solanum aculeatissimum
ACAAGTATGGGTTATGGCTAAGTTGTGATCACACTAAGTCTATGATTTGGCTCTTTGAGCAACATGGGTGTTTACACTAACATGATTTGACAAGTATGATAATTATGGAACTACTCTTATGCATGAAGTTAGACATGAAAGGTTGTTTGGCCTTTTAGCCCATGATGCATGACTATGAAATATGCTTGACTCTTGTTAAGTATGTATAAGAATATTGAAAGTATTTTTTGCTTCTAAGCCCAAGTATGCATGATTTGATGTTCAAGTGTCAAGTTTTTGTTTTAAAAGCATGTACATGTATATGTATTCTTATGGGATGATGACTTTGTACCGAGAAGTATTGGAGTAGTAAATAGGCTATCCCCAAGGGTCCCACTCCTTTCCCTAAACTATGTGCTAACATAGGTGCTACCGAAATGGGAGACCTGTAAGGTATGCTTTGATATGATATGTTATGCTATGTAAATCCTTCCAAAATGGGAGACCCGTAAGGAAGGTGACCATCACACTAAAATGGGAGGCACGTAAGGTGTGGTGTAGATTATCTTTGGCACGTAATCTTCTCCGATCCAATGGGAGGCTTCATTGGGCAAGCTCAAGTTGTAGCTTACATGAATTTGGATGTTGGTTATGGTTCCATCCCCTCTATGTTATAAACATTATGACATTTCATGCATCATGATTATCATGGCATATTGTTATATTGTCCCTTCTTATATTCTCTTCTATGTATGTGCCCTCGCTATGTAGGTTGTTATAGGTTCATATGCACACATTTCCTGCCCACATACTTAGTGCTTTATTGTGCTAACCCATACTCTTGTCTACATGTTCTAACCATGTAGGTACCGACGATGATCTCTATCTATCTTTGCACGACGAGTGATATTCATGAAGCTATTTGCTTGTGGTGATCCCTTTGTCCAAGGGCAACATCTACTTTCCTCTCTCTTGTAGTTGTTTATTTGCTTATTCCATGTATTGAGGGTGAGCCTCAAACTATGTCGAGGCCCCACTCTTTCTATGTAGAGGCAATGTTGGATATACTATACTCTTGCATGTTGTATTATGCTTATTTTGGGTTGTTATGACAATTGGGATTATATTATGGAAGTGACGCATTGATTATGCTTATTTTTATGTTTATGGAATAATAAATATTGGGAATGTGCTTATGTGAAAAGTGCCATAACCCCGGTGTGCCCCCATAGCTTGAGTCCTACTTACCTGCCCCTTAGAAATACTTGCTATGTGCTATGTGATTCATGCACATCCCATTCCCAGAAACATCCCCATAGCTTGAGTTCAAAGTCCCGTTTCTCCTAGAACTATGTGTTATGTGTTTACGTTTCCGTGCTTCCGAACCGATGATATGTGTGATGATGTTTGATGGTTAGATCGAGGACTTTTGGGTTCTCCTTCGCCATGTCACATCTAGGCCCCTTATCCGGGTCGTGACACCTAATCGGACTTAAAAACCTCTAAGACTCTCTCAATCACTTAATTCTCCCATCCTCTCAAAATATTCTAAGGTAAACACTCTTAAGAACAACAAGGCAAAAACTAGAGTTTCCAAGGTTCTTCCTCAAACTTCAAGTTCCTCTTCCTAGGATCCTAATCAAGGTATATGAGTTGATTTGTGGGATCCTTTCACCCATAAAGTCCTTTCTTAAACCTTTTGACTATTCTTTAAGTTCATTAAGAATACCATTACGCATGGCAATGATTTAAATGATGATTTGATGATGCATTATCATGTATATTTTCTCCAATGATATCATGTAATGTTTTACGATGTTTTTCCATGAGCATTGAGTTGATGAGTATGACCCAAATATTTAGGATTTAATTGATGATGTGTGGGATACTTAGTATATGATTTAAAGATGTATATTTTTTCCATGTTCATGCATTAATCTCTTGATTTATGAGTTTTCTATTCATTGTACAGGCCCACTAAGTTTAAGATGATTTTTGCATGATATGATGATGATTATGAGGGAATAAAAGAAATGTTTTAAGTGAATGATTTTGTCAAGTATATGATCATGTTAATGTTTTCCTTAAAAGATGTTTATGATGGTCTCCAAAGTGAAAGGACAATTCTCACTTGGTAGTTCCTAAGATTTTGAGCTACTCTTATGAAATTGCTACTTATGATTCTAAGTTTCATTACTTGACTAAGTACAAGTTTTAGAGTATTCCATGGGATGACTTAGCACCAAATGAGGCATTGATGTGGGATTTGGTAAGGGAACCCTAGAAGCAGCCCTTGCCCCATTAACAATGTACCACCATAAGAGACCTTGTAGGCTAGGCTAGTGGATCCACGTAGGCCATTTATGTTATTTTATGATGCATGCTAAGTGAAAAAGTTCCACCCAACAAGTGGTCTCCTCATGCCAACATAGGGGGTTATGTTGGATTCCATGTAGTAGTTCCCATGATCTTTTATGTCGGTTATGGTATGTTCCCATAAAGTATGAGATTTGATGCCTTTATTCCATCATATGTGTTTCGTATGATGCATTGATTTTACTTCAGATTGAACCTTATTCCTTGTGCATGCTTAAGCTCACTAAATGTTGATTTTACCATCTCATGCATGGAGAATTTTAAATATATGAATGATGATATTACATTTCCATGCTTGCATTACATCTCACATACTTAGTATATTCCAACGTACTAACGCATTTTTGCTTACATAGTGTCACCATGTATGGACCGACTCTCCTCCTCCACCAGTACTTGGCTAATTCATTGGCTTCAAAGACTAGTTATAATGGTGAGCCCTTAGTTCGGGTTTTCTCCTATTTTTTTTATGGTTTGTTCTATTCAGACAAATGTATATTTTGGATTTTATAACTAGAGACTTTTACTTTCTATCTTATTTTCACATATTTTCTATTTGAGGGAAGCAAAAACCGTGAACCAGTTCCCATTAAGTCATGTTTAGATGGTATGTTTTGGACAATGATATATGTTGAAATGTTCCTTTTGAACTTGACTGATTTCCTTTAGTCCCTTTCCCATTTTATTTCCGCATTATGTACATGTTTACCTATGAATACTTGTTGTACTCTAAGGTGGCTAGGATGAGGTGCTTATGGGTCTGTCATTCGCTATGTTACAACTAGACCATAGTCTTGGGTCGTGACAAACTTTGTATCAGAGCATGAGGCTTGAAAATATTCCTAGGATGTCCTACATACTACATCAAGTAGTGTCTTGTTCAAGGTTATGAAGAGTGCCACAACCATGAGTTAGAGGCTATGAGGTGTTTAGGAAAATTTTCCCTTCTTCATAACTCATGTAGCGCCTTTAGATTTGTCTAAGGTTTCCCTTATCCAACTATGTTCTATTTGCTATTTCTAGATCATTCCACAAAGAAAATCTCCTCAACCTAGGAATGCGCCCAAAGAACAAGCTCCTACATTGCAACAAGATGAAGGGGGTGTAATATGCAAAGTTTAGAGCTACCTTTATTATGTTAGCCCATGATTTTGCTAACCAAAAAATAAAAAGATTGTCATCCCTCCTCAAGTACCCATACCGACTACAAGGGGTCAAGATTTCATTAGAATGAGCCAGCTGGAATTTCATAGCTCTAAGGTAGATGAAGATCTTATAGATTTCATTGATGAGGCATATCAGATCATTTTTGTGATGGGAGTATCCTTAGAGAAGAAGGCCGAGTTGGTGGCTTACCAACTCAAGGGCATGACAAAGATATGGTATGAGTAATAGGTTAATGAGAGAGGCCATAGAGCGGGTCAAGTTGTGTGGGAGGAATTCAAGAGTGCATTCTTGGACCAATTCTCCCGCTAGAACTAAGGGAAGAAAATGTGCAAGAATTCATAAATCTAAAGCAAGTGAAAATTAGCATGAGAGAGTATTCTCTCAAATTCACTAAGCTCTCCAAGTATGTGCCATTTATGGTAGTGGATCCAAGAGCTAGGATGAGCAAGTTCATATTCGGAGTATCAAATTTGTTATCTAAAGAATGTAAGACCACATTGCCTGTGAAGGAGATGGACATATCCCATTTGAAGACTTATGTGGAACAAATTGAGAAGGAAAAGCTAAGAGGGCAAGCTAGAGAGTCCAATAGGACTCGGGTGGATAGTGGAAGATATTCTCATCAAAAGAGTAATGTCCACAACAAATTTCAAGGTGGCCAAAAGCAAGGAGGTTAAGGGACTACCAATACTCCTCCTCCCTGATTCATTCAGGACAAGGGGGAAAATCCAAAGCCACAAACTCCCAATTTCCCAAAATATGGAAGTTCCACAAAGAGGAGTACTTAGTTGACTCTAATGCATTCTTCAAGTATAGCAAGCTCAAACACCATGCCACAGATTGTAGGAGTGGTGTTATTAGGCCCCAATGCCAAGGTGGACAAGCTCAAGTTGCCCAAAGGACTAATCAGTTTTATGCTTTTCATGGCCGCCAAAAAGTAGAAGAGGCTCCAAATATGTTTACCAATTTGTTACAAGCTTAGATTTTGATGCATATGCATTGTTAGATACGAGAGCCAATTTGTATTTTGTAACTCCATTACTTTTTAATAAATTTCATGCATATCCTGAAGTCCTTAATGATACTTTTGAAGTATGTATTTCTGCGGGAGAGCCTACAGTTACACAAAGAGTCTATAGAAATTTTCCCATGTCCATTTTACATAAAATTGTCCCTAATGACTTGGTAGATCTATGTATGGTTGATTTTGATGTTATAATTGGGATGAATTGGTTACATGCTTCCTACACTTTTATAGATTGTCAAAATCGTAGGGTCAAATGCTAATTCTCGAATGAGTCTATTCTTGAGTGGGAGGGTAGTAAGTCCTTGTGTAGAGGTCAGTTTGTCTCATATCTAGAGGCCCAGAAGGTGATCTCTAAGGGGTGCATATATCACCTAGTGAGGGTTAGAGATGCCACTTCTAAAGTCCCTTCTCTTGAGTCAGTTCCCATTGTAAATGAGTACCCCGATGTCTTTTTGGAAGGGTCACATATTGTTCCTCTCGAAAGGAAAATAGATTTTGGTATAGACCTCTTTTTTTGATACTCAACCTATCTCTGTTCCTCCTTATAGAATTTCCCTGATAGAGTTAAAGGAATAATTAAGGTATTTGTTGGAGAAGGGTTTCATTAGACCTAGTAGGTCTCCATAGGGTTCCCCAATATTGTTTGTGAGAAATAAAGATGGGCCACTCTGATCGTACATAGACTATCGATAACTCAACAAGATCACAATTAAGAAAAAATATCCACTCCCAAGGATAGGCGACCATTTGATCAACTATAAGGAGCCAAACACTTTTCAAAGATTGACTTGCGATTCAGATCCACTAATTAAGGGTAAAGGAGAATGACATTCCTAAAATTGCATTCCGGATAAGGTATGGACACTTTGGTATTTTGGTGATCTCTTTCGGTCTAACTAATGCACCAACAATCTTTATGGACCTTATGAAAAAGGTGTTCAAACCTTACCTTGATATGTTCATTGTGGTATTCATTGATGATATCCTAATCTATTCACAGAGTGAAGGAGAACACACGAAGCATTAGGGTGGTCTTGCAAATATTAAGGGAAGAAAGACTATTTGCAAAATTTGACAATTGTGAATTTTGGTTGAAAGAGGTTGCCTTCGTTGGACATGAGTTATTGGGTAATGGGATCAGAGTTGATCCTAAGAAGACAAAGGTGGTAACAAATTGGCCAAGGCCACTGACTCCTACATACATTAGGAGTTTCTTGGACCTAGCCAAATATTATAGAAGATTTGTTGAAGGTTTCCCTCCATTTCGTCTCCATTGACTAAGTCGACCTAAAAAAGAGGTAAAGTTCATATGGATGGATAAGTGTGAAAGGGGTTTTCAAGCCTTGAAAGATTGGTTGACTTCGTCTCCAATCTTGACCTTGCTGGAGGGAACCTATGAGTTTGTAATTTGTTGTGATGCATTATGAATTGGGTTGGGCTGCTAATTCAACATGGTAAGGTGATTGCCTATGCCTCAAAGCAATTGAAGGTGTATGAGAAGAACTACCCAACACATGATCTTAAACTGGTTGCCATGGTGTTTGCATTAAAAATATGGTGTCACTACTTGTCTAGGGTTCATATGGATTTTTTCACTGATCACAAAAGCCTTCAACATGTTTTCACTCAAAGGGATCTCAATCTAAGGCAATGAAGGTGGTTAGATCTTCTCAAGGACTATGATATGAGTGTGAAGTATCACCTAGGTAAGGATAATGTGGTAGCTGATGCAATTAGTGGGGTGCCCATAGGTAGTGTGTCCCATTTAGAAGATGATGAAACAAAGGAGTTAGCTAAGAAATCCATAGGTTGGCCAGATTGGGGTTGAAGTTGAGTGATATTGGTAGTGGTGGTGTGATGGTACTACATGGCTCCGAGTATTCATTGATTGAGGATGTCAAGTCAAAGCATGATCTTGATCCCGCCTTAGATGAATTGAAGGCCTTAGTGAAAGAAGGAAAAATAGATGTCCTCTCACAAGGGGGAGATGAGGTACTTCATTATCAAGGGAGATTGTGTGTTCCAAATGTTATGTTCATGAATTGAGAAAGTTGTTATTGCAAGAAGCCCACAATTCCTCCTATTCAATCTATCTCGGTTCCAAAAAGATGAATAGAGATTTGAGAGAAATTTATTGGTGGAATGAAATGAAGAGGGATATTGCCAAGTTTGTGCCTAAGTGCTCTGATTGCCAACAAGTAAAGGTTGAACATCAAAGGCCGGGTGGCCTAGCCTAAGACATTGATGTTTGATGTGCCCAAACTATACCTCCAAATTGAGGATTAAGCGGTCACTGTCAAAATATAGAACCTAATAATGGTTAGGGTAGATACCACAGGGAATAAGATTTAGACCTAGAGTAAATATGAGCAATCAGATTGAATTAACCTACTTATTTCCTGAAAAAGGAAGGGTTTTGTAAAGATGCAATAATTAAACCTAAACTATGACAATTAATCAATTGAAGGTGTTGTGAAATCAGTGAGAGAAGTAACTAGGGTATTGTGTTCCCCATGAATTCCTAACTTAGTATAACCAGATAATCATAACCTTTTTTAGTATGTAGCAAGCAGAATTGATAAGTTATTTTTACCTAACCCTTTGATCCAGGTGAGAGGTAAATTTCACTACATGATATAATTCATACCCTCAGTGTTACATTACTAACCCTTACCTTCTGTCCCAGTACAACTATCTTGTGATCAGTTCAGGGTTATTAGACGAGAGGGATCATATCGAATCTTATTAATTTTCCCTTATCCCATTCTTTACTTCCTTATCCAGCAAGTAAGAATTAGGCGAGTTCTAACATTGGCTACCATTAAAAAGCATTTATATCGAATGGATAAATAAATACACACATGCATACTTTTCAAGGATTACAAATTATTCAAATTTTACTTTGTTAGTTCTTCATGGTTCCGACAACCCTACTTGTGAATTTAGCTATGCATGCTCATTGTAGATGAAAAAAATCATGTTATGGAATAAAAAATTAATTACTTACAATGATGAATTGAAGAATAAGAAATACAAAATCTTCACAAGAAATCACAATGTTATAGACCAAATGTGAAAGAAAAATAATCACAAGTAGTATCTCAATATGTTCTCCACGTTCTGTAGCGTCTCTCTATCATTTGTTCTAAAGACCCTAAAAAACCTATTTATAATAAGTGAAAACCAAATCCAAATCGAACTAGGAAAGCTAGAATTGGAAACTCAGACAGGCAAGGTTATAGGATGTATAAGGAATCACGGCCCCTACCTGGGTTTCATATTCTGCAATGCAGAAAAATAGTCTTCAACCTACGAACTCGTCCTATGGGCTGTCTTCTGAATTACGACCCATAAAGGGTTTGTCTTCTAACTCTTCAGCGAATCCTCAAAATCCTGATCCTCTATACACGATCTTATACATGAACCATCATTGGACTTATAACCCGTAGGAGCCCTCGTCTAATAACAGTTAAACACTTTAACATATTCTCCGATCTTCAGCGTATGAACCAATATACGGGCCGTCAAAACTTTTATGGCTCGTCTAACAACTCGTTACCTTAGCATCTAAAAATCCACCATTCGCTGGATCTGACCCACGAGACCAACCTACGGTCCGTGGAATAAACCATGACCCATAGAAGGACTCGTAAATTTCCAAAACATGCAAATCTGCAACACTTGGCCGAAAATTATCTTGATTTCTGTAATCTTACAAAATTAACATTAAAACACAATAAACATATTAACATCACTTTGAAAATGCACAAAATCCTAAGTTTAAAGCATCAAAAGTGCTATATTTTGGCAGCACATCAAGTCCCTCAACTTAAAATGGTTGCTTGTCTTCAAGAAGACTCAATCTGTATAAGTAATACAACATCACACAAACCTCAATCTACTTGCATAAATCATCTCTAAATCAATCACAGATACCCAATCAAACTCATCAGTGCATGTATCAGATAGTTATGAAACAAACGCTTGTGGATTAAGATACGATAGTGCAACCATGACAAATAAGGCATTGTAGATAAGTAATCACTCACTGATGTAGTCTAAAATCAACAATGCAATTCAAGTGCCCTCATAGAAAGAAGTCCCTTATCTAACTCATGATTATATGTTTAAATTCAATGCATCGGGACTAACAAACTCTCACGCATCTAACAGATATTCAGACACTATGTACAATACCATAAGCTTGCCCCTATACTCATGACTATGACCTTCGACTACTTGGAGTAGAATCACTATAGGAATTTAATAGTTTTTAACGTAGGGTCGGAGGGCTTTGGTATGATAGTTTTTGAACATAGTGATTAATGGACCTTCTTGACACTGTGTTATTTCACACTTTTGCCCTACCAACACTGGCATTTTGTCCACAATGATCCCTTTTTCTTATTTCACACTCTTTTGGGTGCCTTATTCCAACTTTTAGCTCATTGCCTTTTATTTTCACAATTCATTTTCTTATTAGCTCAAAATTTAGGCATCTTATTCATTTTTTTCACATCCATTTTATACTCTACCCTTTTTCATTATATTTCTATGCTTCCTTTCACATTTGGTGTGATTCTTTTGCAGTAACCATCCTCAACTTAGGATTGTGGCCTGAGTTAAGGTGCATAGTATCCAACCTTTGAACTAGGGCCACTTTTGGTAGCCACACTCAATTTAGGCTTTTAGCTTAAGTCGAGGCACACAATATTAAAGGAAGGACCATGGCAAAATTCAAAATTTCAAAGACAAAATAGGTTTGCTTACTTAGTTATTTACAAGGAATGAGTACACGTAAGGCTCAACATTAGGACCAAGGGATACATGATGCATTTGGTCGGTCTATTTAGGTTAAGTAGACTGATATGAACAATGGCCTAATATCCTTTCCTAACCAACTAACCTACAATCTCAGTCAGAGTAACAGAGTAAGTTCTAGATTTTGAAACACAGTATAAGAACAAATACTATCCATAATTTATTTCACATGGTTGTCATCAAAACTATCTACAACACATCATAAAAAAATAGGGGTATCATTTTTCAATAAAACTAACATATGCCACAGATGTTAGTACCGAATACTACTAATACTACTTACACATCCTAAATATGCTAGTTCAACAGAAGATAAATGTCCTTAGGGAAAGAACACGAGCAAGAAAATCCCCAGACTCAAAAATTATGATAGTTGTAGGCCTTGGTTACTCAGACTTCTCCAAGGCATATAACTACCCATACCCTATTGAAAGTTATTTGCATTATCTTCAATGCAACAAAATATGGAAAAATAAAGCATAGGGGGTCAATAATAACATACCTGGGTGCCTAAGCACCGGTGTTTGTTCGTGTGTGACCACCCTCAACTTACCTGGTGGTCTTCTTAGTGTCGGAAGATTATCTAGAGGGTCCAGCACCCCTCACCCTCTTAAGCTCATGTGCCTGTCGGGCCAACTCATCTGCAATGGAGGCTCATCTGACAACCTCAAACTGCTCCATCTCTAACAAATCTGCTTATCACCTGGTGGTGTCAAGGTCATCACTCTCAAGTCGAGGTCTCTTCCTGGGGGAGAGGAGTGATGTCTCCTCAATAGCAAATAAATCAAAAACCACCTAAGTAGTAGGGTTGGGCATAGGAAGCACGAGCGGTGTTGATGATACTGTTCTCTTCTTAGTACGGATCTACTAGACCTCCACACAAATAGTTGTCCAATCAGTAAACTAGTCTAGTCTAAGGCTCTACTCCACTAGTCTCTCGAAAGCATCTAAATGGCTATGAAACAATTCAAGTCTCTCCTCAATAGTGGTCGTAAAGTGTGTCTACATGCGCTTCTCAGCTTCTGAAATGACCTTGCAAACCTAAGGTAGTATTCTGCTATAGCAACTAAGTCTGCTGTGACACAATGTGAGCTGGACACTATACCACAGTCTAAATCGACTCCATAGACATGTATACCATGCCAGCGAAGGAAAGCTATGTAGGCACGACCTGTAGTACAGGAGTAAAAAAAGTAGTGGGCCTCATATCTCTCTCAATATCTGTCCATTGGGGCCCCTCTGCCTATGGAGCAGTAATAGTAGATAAAGGAGGCTCAGACTGTCTTGCTGCAACGAACATCTCTCATAAATGAACTGGTGGATGCGGTGCTTGCTAGAAAGCCACATGATTTTTATTAGCCTTTATTAGGCTGGTGTATAGGGTCCTCTAAACCTCGATCATCATGTTTATAGTGTGTAAAATCTCTACTCTTAACACTATACATAGTTGGTACATCAGACATGGGAGAGGAATGGAGGTGGACCTCTTTAGGGCCTGCTCATGGATCTCTTTTACTTTAAGGTGAGCCCAATCAACATCATAACGAACTAGAATGCTGGCAGCCGTAACCGCATAGTTTGACATCAATGTATTATCCACCTGAGTAGGCTGGATCTGCGAAAGTACAACAACCCACCAAAACTTACCAATGAAGTTGAGTGATACCTTTATGATCGTCGCTGAAGTAGTTATCTAATCAGGGTCTTGGCCCTTCTCAACTATGTGGTCGGTGATCTATCTTATCAAAATAGCCTTGTACGCTGCATCCTTCATCAACCCTCGATCCTTTGTCTACCTCAGCCGGTAGTCATACTCTGCTATGGTGACAGGGGCCTGGTACTCGGGATCGAATAATACCGACAAATAGTGGTTTTAGAAATATCAATAGAGACTCCAGAACCATCATCTGAGTAATGTAGAGTTGTGTAAGGAACTGTTTCCCTTTTGTGGTAGACTCCATAACAGTAGAAATATATGGTGCATATAACGCACAAATAATTTTCGGGGAGTACCTCCCTGACAAAGTGTTTAACCAATCTAGTTGATACAGGGTCATGGTGTCCCAGAGTGTAAGAGCACTATCAAGCCTAGTTGTAATGATCCGTGGCTTCTCAAATATGGTACGAGCCTATATACCATGCTCGCTCATGCTGGAGTTATCCCTGTAAATGCATTATTTACCCTAAACACACTACTAACTTGTCCATGCTTCTGGGGAAGCTGTTGGAGCTGTTGGGGTGGACTTTGAAACCTCAAAACTTGATTTCTCACTCAAAATAGAGTCATCATGATCACCTGTACCTACTCTAGACCCCTCATCAGAGTCTGTCATTAGAATAGAGCTACTCTACTGGGCACCTGCCTTCTTAGACTAGAGAGGTCGAGCACTATAGCTTGTGTCTAGGCTGATACTATTTGTCTAGCTGCCACCTGGGTGTGTTATCTCTCAATGCCCTCATCTTGCTGAATGTCAAGCTCTTCTACTAATATTCTTCTTTGAGGACCAATATCGATGTCAAAAGGCTCGTCACATAGTCGGGTCTGCAGGGCCTAAATCTTATCTTGTTAGCGGCGAGGAGCCATAGTACCTGGAAGAACACAGGTAAAAACACACATGAATCCTACGAACTGTCACACCCCAAAAATTGGGGAGGCATGACTGGCACTCGATACCACCATTGGTCGAGTAAGCCACTGAACATACTAGTTACTTAAACTAGGGGCC
>JBCEWC010018175.1:0-12096 GCA_038996855.1 Solanum aculeatissimum
TAATGACATGTAATGATGCTTGCTTACAAGCCCATGTAGATGAGCTACTCCCTTGCATTGACATGGAATGTTCATGAAATGATTTGTAAACCATGAGGCCTATGGCCTAACCATGTACATGATTCTTGAATAATGATTTTTACATGACTAATGATGCATGATTTTCAAAGAATGTTATCTTTTGTTTTACATGAAGTATGTATATATGTATATGTACGTATTCTCGTGGGATGAAAGTTAGTACTGAGGGAGTAGGTGGCAAAATGGGATTTAAGCAAGGCCCCGCCTATTCCGTCAAACCATGTTCCACCATGGGTATATAAATCCCCCGATGGGATTTCTTGTTATGTTTATCCCTTGATGAAGGGTGTCATGGGCTCTACTTAGTACGTAGGTCAGATTTTGATAGTGCCTCGTTCGGGTCACTCATGTTGTCGGTTGAGGTTATATCCCAGCTATATATGAACCTAGGATTTGTATCTCATACATCATGGCATGGCATATTGTTATACTACTCTTTGGCTACGTGCAATCCTTTTATATATTATCCCCTTGTCATGTTGCTTGGTTATGGTATAATTGTCATATGCATTACATGCCCGCATACTTAGTACTTAATTGTGCTAACCCTTATTCTTTTCTACATGTTCTAACCATGTAGGGGACGAGGGTGATATAAATATTCTCCCGGACGATGTTTGATATCTTATTGAAGAAGTTGCTAGTGGTGAGCCCTCTTGTTCAAGGGCAATAGCCACCGTCTATCTACCTCTTTATTTTCATGTATTTACTTTTTATTATCTTGAGGGTGAGCCTCAAGCTTGTCGAGGCCCCGCTCATCTATGTAGAGGCATTGTTGGACAAATCCTTACTCTTGTTTGTTTGACTCTTATGTTGGATATTAGCTATGTAATATGATGCTATTTCACTTGATTTATGATCATGTTCTCATGTTATGATAATGGCTTGATTGTTGAGTTTATGAATGACTATGTGCTATGTGCAAGCATGCCTATCCCATTCTCATATTGTCCCTAAAGCTTGAGTCCCAAGTCCCCAAATCCCTAGAGCTTATGTGCTACATGCTTTAGCTTCCGCATTTCTAAACCAATGATGAGTGTAATGATGGCTTGATCGAGGCCCTTCGGGTCCTCTTTTTCCATGTCACATCTAGGCCCCCTATCCGGGTCGTGACAGATCATCTACCACGTATCGAGTTTGCCTACAACAATAGTTTTCATGCTAGCAGTGATATGACTACATTTGAAGCTTTTTATGGTAGGTGGTGTAGATCCCCGATGCGATGGTTTGAGTTTGGTGAGATGGCATTGATAGGACCAGACTTAGTGGTTGAGGCTATGGAAAAAGTGAAGTTGATTAGACAAAGGTTGAGAACGAATCAAAGTCGCCAAAATTCTTACTCGGATGTTAGGAAGAGGGACCTTGAATTTCATGTAGGTGATTAGGTTTATGTGAAGGTTTCACCTATGAAGGATATTATGCATTTTGGTAAAAAGGGTAAGTTGTGTCCCCGGTATGTCGGGCCATATGAGATTGTTGAGTGGATTGGTAATGTGACTTATAGATTGGAGTTGCCTTTGGATATGAGTTTTATTCACCCTGTGTTCCATGTGTTGATGTTGAGGAAGTTGGTTGGTTATCCCAAGTAGATTATGCCTTTTGAAGGTGTTACGATTGAGGAGAACTTGACTTATGAAGAGGTGCTGGTTGAAATTTTTGATAGGCAAGTAAAACGGCTTTGCAACAAGGATGAGGCTTCGGTTAAAGTGCTTTGGAGAAATCAACGTGTGGAGGGTGATACATGGGAAGCACAGTCGGACATGATGAGGTGATATCCCTATCTCTTCCAATCTACTCAAGCCTAAGGTACTAGGTTCCTTCCATTCCAAATGGTCCTACTTCTTTACTCCTTGAGTTTCATGACATGATATGCATACATGTGCACAAAAATGATTTGAATGATGTTTTTACATGAGTTTTAATGACTTTATGATTTTCAAATGATGAATTATGCATTATGTCTTTCTGTTGAGATGTTTCATGTTTAAATCTAGCTTTTTAAGCCTTGTTTTAACTCATTCGAGGACAAATCTTCCCAAGGGGAGGATGATGTAACAACCTAGAAATTTTGAAAACTTTATTGATGTGTAGTTCACCAGTTTCAAGCTTGGTTTTTATGGTTTATGGTTGTCATGTGTCCCATCAATCAAGCCATGGTCAAAGGGATTCCATTAGTTGAGTTTTACATGTGAACTTTTGGGAGGGTTGACTTTAACTGGTCATATTTCTTAGCACAAGAAGAACGGGGTGGTCCATGACCTATAAAATTAAATCTCTTTGAGTTATCTTTCCAATGCACTTGGTTTTACTTAATTTGGAGTTCGACTAAAGAAGTTATGCCCTTTTTTGTAAGACCACCTGTATAGGGATTTTTTGGAAATTTTGCGAAGTCATGGCACCACGGGACCCTCATACGGGCCGTGTGCCATTAGATGGTCCGTGAAGATGTCTCGTCTGACCTCACACATGGTGGGATAAAGTATTACATGATGGTCTCGACTTAAAGATTGGTTCTAAGTATAAGGTTAACATTCCAGAATTCATGTCAACAAAATGGAAGTCTTCACAGGTTGTGTGACACTTGATGATCCATGTAGGCTTTCGTGGGAATGAGGCCAACCAAGGATTTTGGCCAAGTACTGGACCACGGACTAGTGTACGATCCGTATGACCTTGTATGGTCTCTGTGAGCCTCCGTATGGGTGTAGGAGTGAAATTTTTCTAAGTATGGAATAATTATTCTGGATCTTTGTCAGCTTGATTTTTCTATGTGTTGCTTCATGGATGGGTTCACGGTCCGTGAAGCCTCTCACGGTTCGTGTGACTGACATCTACACAACACCTGGCAGAATTTTTAAGGCTCGTTCATTAATGGTTTAATTATAATTTTTGTGATTTTCTAAGGTCGTTTTATTCTTCCTAAGACCTCCTAAACATATAAATTAGCCTATACAGCTTCATTTCTATTCAAATTCATTCAAACACTTAGAATTATATTCAAACTATCTCATCTAAAAGCTCTTTTCTAAGTGTGGATTGAAGGTTCAAGTTGGAATTCACGAAAGTCTTCTTCTTCAATCATTCTTCTCCTTAAAGCTTCTAGTTAATCAAGGTATGCGAGATTGATTCATGGTCCTCTTTCAACCATGAAGACCCCAAAACTCTTTTACACTTGAATTTATGAAATTTAAGCTTACTTTAAATATGGATGTTTAAATTCACTGTTGATTTGATTAAATTAAAGCATGGGTTGTACTTATTTGATGATTTAAAAGTGTTTTTTAAGTTCAATTGTCATGATTTGCATTGAGATTATGAAGATTTAATTATGCAAGCCCCTTTAATTTTTTAATTCAAGCATGGGCAGTATGAATTATGTTGTCAATTATGGATTTCATTATGATTTATGAATGAATCTATCTTATTATGATGATTTAAATGTTGATCTCCATTACCCATATTATTCATTCATCATTCATGACATGAATTTTATGAAGCTTATGATGTGGGCTAAACCCCAAAGATGTTTATGACTATTTTTTCAATAAAAGAATGGGTATAACAAGGCTGTGATCACACTATTTCTATGATATAGATCTTTGAGCAAATGATGGGTGCTTACACCATAGGTATTTATTTAAAGGTGCATAGGATTGAGGTTGGAGGCGGGGTGGACTATCTCCAAGGGTCCTTATTCCTTTCTCATACCTTTTTAAGGAATGGAGCTATTCCTATCCATGAAAGTATGTCATGAAGAATGATTTGACTTTTTAGTCACGTATGCATGAAAGAAAAGAAAGTGATTTGGCCTTTAAGCCCAATTATGCATGGTTATGATTTCAAAGTACTTATCCTATTTTCAAAAGCATGTATATGTATTCTTATGGGATGATGGATTAGCACCGAGGGATTGGAGGCGGGGTGCACTATCTCAAAGGATCCATACTCTTTTTCGTTAAACTATGTGCCAAACATAGGTTCATGTTTATGCCTCTGATAAGATGATTATGTTAAGAATGGATTTACCTTTAGCAAGTAGGCCACCTCTTTATTCATTTTGGGCTAGACGACCGGAGTTCTAAGTTATAACTCACTTGTTCTTATGTAAGTTGAAGTACCATCCCCTCTATATTTATATGACTAAGCATTCATGCATCATGGACTTCATGGCATATTGATATTGTATCCTTTCTTATACTCTTCTTTCTACATATGTGCCCTTGTCACCTAACATTGGTTTAAAGGTTGTTCATGACATATGCATTGCATGCCCACATACTTAGTATACTCAAACGTCTTAACATAATCTTTTGCCTGCATGATCTAACCATGTAGGGACCAGAGACTACATCTATCCACTTCTTGACGGTTATCTTAGATCTTTGAGTATCACTTGTGGTGAGTCCTGTGTTCTAAGGACAATACCCACCATCCATCTAGCTTTTATGTTATGTTGATTATGTCTTTACTTTGAGGGTGTGCCTGGGACATGTCTTGCCCTCCGCCCTAATCTAGACTAGAGGAATTTTGGACACTATGGAGTTCTTCGTACGAGTATGTTATATATATACTTGAGATTCTATTGTTATGTATAATGTATGGATAAGATTATTATGCTCATGCTATTATGATATGTCTAATGAGAATGTGTTTATGTAGAAAGTGCCAAGCCCCTTCTTGTCCCCATAGCATAAATCATACTTACCCGCCCCTTAGAACTTGTTTTCTAAATGCTATGTGATTCATGCAAATCCCATCCCCGATGACATCCCCATAGCTTGAGTCCAAAGTCCCAAAATCCCTTAGAATTATGTGTTTATTATTTAATTATGCACTTCCAAACCACTGATGTGTAAAATGATGCTAAGAGGCTTGACTGAGGACTCTCGGGTTCTCATTCTCCATGTCACACCTAGGCCCTACTATCGGGTCGTGACATTAACATAGAAAGAAATTTTTTGAATTTAGTGTCCTTCTCTTTCTTTTTCAATCATTAAAGGAATGAAGAATCAATCTTAAATTGAGGTGCTTTCAACCTCACATATGAACATGAATTTTTGAGGAATGTTCTCTTGACGTTCTCAGCATCATCCCAAACTTTCTCTTTTTCATCAGTCTTGGGATTGCCAAGAGCATGAACACCTCCATAACCAGTTACACTCTCATCAACATCAATATCTATTGCACCTTCATCTTCTCCTACTTCATCTTTGTCCTCTTTATCAACAACAAGGGTAGGATTCACATTCTCTACCACTCTCCCATTCCGAGTGGAAATAGCTAAGCACGTTTGGTCACCACTCTTAGGATTTTCTATAGTGTCACTAGGTGATCCAGCTTTTGGCCTTTGATTAATATGAGCTGAGATATTCCCAAGCTAAGTCTCCAAGTACTTAATAGAAGTTGAATGAGATGTTACTATTTGACTCAGCTAGGAAAAATCAGATTTCATCTCCTTCTAGATATTTTCAGAAGCCTCAACAAAGTTTATTATTTAGGTTAGCATATCCTCAGTCCAGAAGTTATCTGGATTTACTACAGGGTCAATAACTTTCACTCTATTATGGGGTGGAACATACCTATCTCTAACCCCGTCACGTTTTCTCTAACCCCCAACTTGAGGTTGGTCAGGCCATAAATGAACTCGCCATCCAGAATTATTATTGTTCCAACCTTGATTCCTGGGTGGACTTGGAAAAGATGGTCGAGCACCCACTATTTGGTTGCCTATATAATGTACCTCCTCATTGTAAACACATTTAAATGGTGCTTTTATCAAACATCACCTAGCTAGCAGCCCAAAACATTTACACTCTTGCAATTTCCCTCCATGACATTCTTAGTCAAGAAGTCAAACTGAGTTAGAATATTTTCCATGTTTTCATCCCTCTCTTGATCTTTAGCAAGCTGCTCCTTAGAAAGACCCCTATGACTTGAAGATATAAGGTCATCCATCATGTACCATGCTTGGTTGATTTATTTCATGCCATCTAAGAGGTCACAAACGTCGGTGAACGTTTGTGTCATAATTCCTCCTATCACAAGCTGTTTAGTTACCTCTTTGTTAACTGCATCGAGGCTTATATAGAAGTATTGCCATCACATATGGTCTGGAACTCCATAGTTAGGGCATTGAAGTACGAGTTTCCAAAACTGAAGACATGTCTCATACAATGGCTCACCTTCAATCTATTTAACGTTCTCAATACTTCTTCTCAGGTTTATCATCTTTGAGAGAGGGAAAAATCTATCAAGGAATGTATCTTGAATTTCCTCCCATGAAGTGATAGAATCGCGAGGCAACTCACCTAGACACCTCAAAACCTCTCTAATAATGGAAAATGGAAACAACCTCAGTCTAATGGCTTCTTGATTCATTCCCTTGAAATTGAATGAGAGAGACATCAACAAAGTTCCTGAGGTATTCATAGGGATCCTCGTGGCCAAGTCCTCCAAATAGTCTCTTCAGTTGGAGGAGTTGCAACATAGTGCTTGTAACATGAAAAATGACTCTTCCGTCTAATGAGGGTAGTCAGATAGCACTTGTGCTTCCTACTTGGTCCCAGTTAAAACCCTACATATCATTAGCATCTCCAAAATTCTCACCATCAACACTCCCATCATCCTCCATATTAAACCTATGTTTTAACAACAAAAACAACAAGAAAAGTAGTAAAAGTAACTCTAACTAAAAGAACAAAGCTCAATAAACACTTCAGTTATAAACACATCGATTCCCCAGTAGTAACACCATTTTTCATGTCACTCAACCCTGCTACTCAAAGAAAGCAGGGGTGATCGTCATCTGCATAATAATCCAAAATAGATGTTGGGGTCAAATCCCACAGGGAATCTTTGTTCACAATTTGAAGTGGCTCATTAGACTAAGAAATTATAGGATCTGGGGGGTTTGCAATATTTAAAATCTGATTTCAACTACACAATATCAAATTAGCAAATTAATCAACAGATTAGGGAAGATATTGGGGATGTGCAAATATGGGAATCAATCTACTAGATGGGTCTAAATAATTGACTGAGTTGATAATCAGTGAATAAGCTAGGTTGCTTGTAACTCATATGACACATGAGTGTTTCATATGATTCAACTACAAAATCATATGTGGACCACCGAGGACAGGCTTGGCCTAAGAAGTCTCAGCAAAACCCATAATACCTTGGCCATTTAATCCATGATTATGGACTTCAAGTAAAACCCCGAAAGGTTTCCACCATTACATCCATTCATCACTCTAATCATTCCAGTTAAAGTAATAATTAGAGATCTAAATTAAACCCCAAGTTTGCAACCTTGTAATTATAGATTAAACATAGGAGAGGATGTAAATTCACTAAATCAACACAAATAAATCAAAATATCAAAGACCCAATACGCAAATCAAGAACACATATTAGTAGCACACCCCTAACATGGGGGTTTTAGCCACACATGCTAGAAATTAGAGATTTAATACCAAATATTGCAGCTGATGTTATGGGTAACAAGATTGAATAGAGAATAATTGATTAACATCGGCAGATCTACTTTAATTTTGCATCCCAAGAGCTTGAAAGTCCTATCAACCCTTGTGCTCTAAAGAAGGAATATTTTATGTACAACTATTCTCTACTATCTAATATGTGATATTTTCAATATCTATGTATAATGTCCTTTCTAATTTTCTTAAATAGTCCCTACAAAAGTGTGAGAGTTTGTGCTATAAATTGCCATTCGACGGTCAAGGTCGGTCATTGTCGAGCACTCCAGAGATGCATCGAATGTGAATTTGACTGCTTTCTTCTGCTTGTTCCGTTGCAACATTGGGCAATGGATCTTCACTCCGCTGATATATTTCATTGATTTGATGAAATTCCTATCTCTTTACCTTTTTGTCATTGCTTTGGGGCTTTGCCTACTGCAATTTTAGGCGCTCTCTTAAGCTATTCGGGGGTACGCCGAATATGTTTGGCAGCATCAATTCTGACCGGTTTTCTAACTTGATCTTAAACCTTAGGTGCTTCTATGCTAGGTGGTCTCCTTGAGTGTTCGACGTATCCTCGAATATGTGGGCGACACTGTTTTTCTCCGCCTTTTTAATCTTATGCTCCATTTCATAGATTTGTCAAGCATTGTCCATTTGTACACTATTAAATCCCATTTCCTGACATACACATGCATATTCATTAGAGAATGGAAATAATAACATACTAACGATAATATTTCTTTGCTAACTAGCCCAAAAATGAGTTCGAAATATGGACTTATCAAAGACATTACATTTTCATGCATTGCATTGCATCTCACACAATTAGTACATTCCAAAATTACTAACACATATTTTGCCTACATGATTTAACCATGTAGGGACAAACACTCCTCCACCACCTCATGGCTATTTTTTTACGTTCCAGACTAGTATCTTATTATGGTGAGGTCTTTGTTCGGGACTCTACCATTTTTCCTTCTAGCATGTATTTATTTTTAGATGATGCATTTATGGCCCCTTTGAGGCTTTCACTTTCTATGTTGTTTACTTATGGAGTCTTTTCTATTTGATGGAAATCGACCATTACCAGTTTCACTATTAACATGTAGTTGGTATGTTTTATAGACAAAATGTGTTAGTTATTCCTATTTTTTAGTATTGCTTCATTGTCATAGAAAGCCCATAGACCCTTGTCCCCATTTTACTTCCGCATTTCTGTATGTTTATGCCTATGAATACTTAAGATAGCTTGGGTGAGGTTACTTCGGGTATCTCATTTGCTGTGTGATGACTAGGCCCCTGGGTTGGTTTATACAAACTGGGTATTAGAGTATGAGGTTTTAAAATATTTCTTGAATGTCTATGCATACCCCATTGAGTAAGGTCTCATTCAAGGTTGTGAAGCACACTACTATCTTGAGTGAGAATCTATGAGATAGTTTAGGAAAGTCTTCCCTTCTTTCTTATGCATGTTGTGCCTTTAGAGTTTGCTAAGGTATTCTAATTACTAATGATGGTCTTCTTCTTATTTCTAGATCATGCCACCAAGGAGAGCTCCCCACCAAAGAGGCACTCCCAAACAACAAGTACCCCGACTTCAACAAGATGATGGGGTGTCTCATGAAGAATTCTGAGCCACCTTTAATTTGTTGGCCCAAGCATTGACCAACCAAGTCAACTGAGAGATAGTCGTTCCTCCCCAAATCCCTAATCCGACCACTAAAGTACGTGACTTCATGCGGATGAACCCTCCAGAGTTTCATGGTTCAAGGTGGAGGAAAACCTATTGAGATCATTGAATAAGCTTACCGGGTACGTGCGGTTATGTGTATCCCTTTAGAGGAGAAAATCGAGTTGGGGGCCTACCAGCTCAAAGGGGTATCCAAGATTTGGTTGGAGAAATAGGCAGACGAGATAGGCCAAGATACGAGTCCTATCAGATGGGAAGAGTTCAAGTGTTCTTTCTTGGACCGATTCTTCCCAATTGATCTTAGGGAGGAAAAGGTCAAAAAGTTTATCAATCTCATTTAAGGAACCATAAGTGAGAGGGAGTATGCCCTCAAAGTTACTAATTTTTCCAAGTATGCTTCCTTCATGATCGCGGATCTGAGGGCTTATATGAACAAGTTTACCTTCGGTGTCTCCGAGTTGGTCTGCAATGAATCCAAGATGGCCATGTTAGTCAACGAGATGGACATCTCCCGTTTGATGACTTATGCATATCAAATAGAGGAGGAGAAGCTTCAATAAAAGGCAAGGGCATCCAAGAGGACTCGTGTGGATGGTGGGAGATACTCTCACCAAAGGAGTGGAGGTCACAAGTTCTAAGGTGGCCAAAGGTGTGGTGGGAAAGAATCCACCAATACTCATCCCATGACTACAAAGTACAAGGGGGTTGCTCCTAATTCCCAAATCCTAAATTGCCCTAAGTACGGAAGACTCCACAAGGGAGAATGGCTAGACAGGTCCAATGCTTGCTTCACTTGTGGGAAGCCCAACAACCATGCCAAATATTATAGAAGCGGCAGTGCAAGTCCCCAAGGACAAAGGGGTTAAATTGAAGGTACCCAAAGGACTAACTGGTTCTACCTTCTTTATGGGTCACCAAGAGGTTGAAGAGGCTCCAAATATTGTCACCGGTATGTTGAGAATTTTTTATTATGATGCATCTGCACTTTTAGATCTGAGAGCTAACTTGTCTTTTGTAACCCCGTTTCTTGCTTATAAATTTTGTGCATGTCCTGAAATCCTCCATGAGCCTTACGAAGTAACTAACCCAGTAGGGGAGTCCATCGAAACCAAAATATTTTATAGAAATTGTTCCATCTCTATCATGCATAAAGTGGTAGCATGTGACTTAATTGAGCTTTCCATGGTAGATTTCGCTGTGATTATTGGGATGGATTGTTTGTATGTTTCCTATGCTTCCATCGATTATAGAATACGTAGAGTCATTTTCCAATTCCTAAATGATCTAATTTATGAGTTGGAGGGTAACAACCTTTCACGGAGGGGTCGGTTCATTTCCTTCATAAAGGTCCGAAGGATAATTTCCAAAGGGTGTATCTATCATCTAGTAAGAGTCAAAGATATCACTTCCATAGTTCTTGTCACGACCAAAGCCTAGGGCCTAGACATGACACAAAAAATGAAAAACACGAAGGCAACCCAAACAAGCCTCTTAACATATCATTTGCACATCCATGGTTTGTGGAAGCATAATTAAATAACCAACAACCAACAAATAATTCTAGGAGAAGCGGGACTTTGGGCTCAAGCTAGAGAGCTGTTTTAGGGAAGGGGATTTGCAAGAATTATATAACAAATAAAGTCTAAGGGGCAGGTAAATATGACTCATGCTATGGGGATGTTACCAGGACTTGGGACTTCCATCATTTCATCAACAAATATCAACACATATATGGGAATAGGGACTAAGAGAAGTCTTTCATAATCACATAAACATAATGGGATTTAAGCCCAATACATACATTTTCCATATCCAATGACACTTCTAATATGAATGGAATGGGGGTCAAGACATCTTCTAGGTTTACCCTCAAAAGATAAGTATCTAAAATTGTAATGACCCAAAAATTTTTGAACTTCATAATGGTTGGTGAAGGTTATTTTTGAACTTGTAATGGTTGAGTTTTGGTAGTCATGGTTGTATTTAAGTGGTCTAATTCAAAGTAATGGTTTTGGGCGGAAGATTGTAAGATCGGTTAGGCACCATGGACTTTGAAAAATAATATCTATTGGTATAAGATGAAATGTATGGGATACTATATATCAAATTTAACATCTTTGAGTTATCTTCGCAACGCAACTGGTTTCACTAGATTCAGAGTTTGGATGTGGACGTTATGACCCTTGTAGTGAGACTGCCCGTATTTGGAAGTATACTAGAAAAGGATTCGGAATGGAGTCAAGTGAGGGACCACAGACCGTTTGGTGGTTCACGGTCCATGGTGTATCCCGTGGGTTGATCCAGTAGGCTCCTTTGAAGCTTGGATCAAGCCCTAGACAAAGTGGAACTCCACAGACCACTTCACGGTCCGTGTGAGCCTTCACGGTTCGTAAGGGTCTCCCGTGAAGTGTTCTAGTGAGCTCATCAAGGCTCATGGCTGGACTCCGGACCACGTGATGCTCCACATAATCCCCTTTTATTCATTCTAACACTCTTCTAACCTCACCAAAATTCTCTCAATCCTCTTGACCTCCATTGATAAAAGCTTAAAAAATTTGGGGAAATTAATCTTTCTTGCAAAATCATCCAATTCTCTTGGCTAATATTAGGTATGTGGGATTGGTTCATGGATTCCCTTTCATCCATGAAAACCCAAGAACCCTTATCTTTAAATTATGAATTTAAGTTTTTCTTTAATTATGGATTCTTTAAATTTTGATATATTTAATTGAATTGAGTTGTGGGCCGTATAAATTAGGTGATTTAAAGTTGATTTAAGTTTGAAATTCATGAAATGCATTGAAACTCTTGAAGGTCTAATGTGCATGTCCCTTTGAT
>JBCEWC010018176.1:0-12095 GCA_038996855.1 Solanum aculeatissimum
CTTGTTGTTTGTATTTAAAGTAATGAGACTTGGTGATAGATTGACTTGTGCTTGTTGAATAATCCTGATGATGAAAAGGAAATAATAAAAGACAATTTGTGCATATATTGATATGTGATATGTTGAGAATAATTTGAAAGATCTATTGATTTGTTGTTGAGGTTGTATCATGATTGTATTGTTGTAAATTGTGCATTGTATTAAAATTTGTCATCTCCTCATTATGGTGTAAGCATGCTTATTTGCATTTATAATTGTGACATTTGCCCTCACAGATTTGTCCCTATGGGCTCACCCCAAAAGGCGTCTCACAGTATATAGACAAGTCCTTTACTTATATACGCAACATCTCTCTTGTTTTTTTGTCGATATGGAACTTCTCATCTCAAGATGAATTGTTACATACTTAGGTTTTCCCTACTGCATGGGATTCGCCTAGAGTCAACACTGATGTTTGCCCCACCTCATCGAGATTCGCCTAAACTCAGTTGAACTCTGACCCACATCGACATGGTTGGCACAAGAGTGGCTCTGATACCACCTGTAACGACCTGACCCAATACTGTGAAGTATTTTCCACTCTTGGACCTAACCTATCACGGATTTGTTCCTTTGGGCTCACCCCAAAAGGCGTCTCACAGTATATAAACCAGTCCTTTACTTATATACCCAATATCTCTCTTGTCTTTTGTCGATGTGGGACTTCTCATTTCAAAATGGGATGTTTCATGAGAATTGTAGGAGTAATAAATAGGAATATTTCTCCCTTAAAAGATTTAAATATTTTTTTTAGAATTTAGAGAGTTCCTCACAATATTCTAAATCTCAACTATAGCTTTATGTTTTTCGTTGATATTTCTATTATAAATAATGAATATGAATGTATATGTCGTCTATATCTTTTCACAAACTCTTTGCGTGTTTATTTTTGCATAATTATATTTATAATACATTTTCAATTTTAACTTATTTATTAAATAAACTTTGCATGTTTTTAAATATGTAAAATATATAAATTTATTTTTTTAATAATATCCTATTAAATATTTCATGAATATATTAAAAATAAGATTGTAGCGTTTGATTTGAGTTATTTGAATGATATAAAAATTACATGAAATACATTCCAACAAGGAACCAATGCATGCATTTCTTAGATTTAATTATCTGATCAATTAGAATTTTGATACTCTTTAAATTATATGGTCTTAAAAATATATTGTTACTAATTTAACTTTTATTTAATTTTTACATAATTTAAAATATTTTGTATTACTAATTATATCCTAACTAGGTAATTGCTCATGCTTCGCGTGGTGGTAACGTACTCCAATTAGCTTGCATCTTATTGAATTTATTATGTAGTTGATTAAGTTAATGAAAATACAAAAGAATGTTCTTTTTTATTTGATGAAATAATGTATGATAGTTTCAATTAAATTATGTCTCAAGATATACATGAGAAACAATATTACAATTATGGCTTTCACACTATACCGATTGAGACATTTCTAATTTATAGAAGTTTGTTACGACATTCTTAGTCTATTTTATTTAATAGCTCTGAGAAGATATATATATATATATATCAAATAACTTATTCTTTATTTTAACTTGTAAGATAAACAGGTAAAATAACATACATATAAAGTTATACAATTATCAGTTTGTCTTAGCGTTGTTTCTCTACGTAGAGACATAAGAGCATTTGCAGTCGATTTTGCTTCTTGTCTATTGCATGCATTGTTTTTAATCTATACACAATTATTTTCATTATCATTCGAAAGAAATAGCTCATAAGAATTCATATTCGTCAAGGTTTGCTTCCTAAAATTAGATTTCCTCTAGAGGGACAATCAAATAATATCATTCATTTCATAAACAGTCACAAATGTTACAATTAATTTGTTTCAAAATTTTCACATGAAATTTCCTTATCGAATGGTTACGACCATTCTGATTTTTCTTTGCTATTGCCTTTGGATGCTAGCTTAATGGCTAGACATTAATGTTTTCTCATTGATCCTAGTTACTATTAAAGGGAGCATCATTGGTTCTTTTGTAAGTTATTCTAAATACACGTCTTTATTAATTTGAGATATTGTCAAATCATTACAAATTAATATTCTATTTAGAATTAAGGAAGATAATAATTCAAAATTTTAAAGTGATTTAAATGCATCAATAACATTGAGTTCAAAGCGATCAATTTGGCTTTAAGACATTATAATTATCTAATTCCAAATAAATACACCTCCTAATGTCTCCAAAGAGAATATATTTGTGAAGAAGACAATAACGTTCTTTCTTACTTTTGTAGTGATCTGGAAGTAATTTTATTATTTCAGCAAACTTAAGGCTTAATGGAAAGTACCTCCATCATGTATGTGTAATGTTATATAAAGTTTCAATAAAATTTGTAAGCAAAGTTTCAGCTGAACACCAAATTATTGGCGAAAATTGATTAAAAAAAATTGATCTTTCTCTAGTGCAGTTTCGACATACTTTCACCATAAATCAGCTCCACATTACAGAGCACTCTCGCCACAAATCAACTCCACTTTTCAACACACTAAACTTCATAAAAATGCAGATTTCAGCACTTTTTAAGAACATTTTAGCATGTTAATGTTATACTTTAGCACAAAGTTTGCACATTTTAGGACTCTAAAAACTTCACCAAAATAATCTGCACAATTCAACATATTTACTTACTCTAACCTTCACATTTTAACACTCTAAATTTCACTTAAAAAGTTTTGGTGTACTCATTTAAGGTATAGCAATTAGTGCAGTCAGATCCTCAAGTCCCTAGCATTAGACTAAAGTCCAAAACAGCGAATTGTCAATTTCTTAACAAATCAATCAATAATCAATAAAGAGAAGCTCAATGTTCTACCTTCTATCAATGTTTTGATGAAAACAAATTACACCAATTCTGGACTTCCTTGTGGATATGCTTCATCGATCAGCTCTTGAAAACAGTCAATGCAAATGTAGCAAATCTTTAACAATAGTTTTATTGCTGATAATCACCATCCCCTTATTTTAAATCCTTGCTCCTGTTCTGCTTCTCTAATCCTCATATATAAGATTGAATGAGAACAAATATATGCATTTATTTTCTTGGTTGTTGCAGACGAATAACACTAACATGTTTATCTAACTAAGTGCTAAAAGAGTGTCTTCTGATGAAAATAGTACAATGCATAGCAACAAAATTGTCTAGTGTATTCGTAAAATACTAGAATAACACTTTAAAGCATTTTACCAACTTACAAATCTCCATGAAGTATTCCAGATATGTTTCTAAATTCTTTAAAAGTATAATAATTGTTCCGATGGAAGAATCTCCTGATTCAGTAAGAGCTTATCTAAAGTTTAAAAAAAGTATATGATAGAGATTACAACATCCTCATAAGGTATCTGTGTTATAGATCCAGAGACAATTTTTTCAATTCAAAAAAATTTTTTTTACAGAGTTTTGTCTGATCTTTGTCTTCTTTTGGGGTTTTTATAGGCATGAGAAATTCCTTTTCTTTTTCACTTTCATAGCTATTTTTATTGTGTATTTTCACTTTCAGGTTCATTCTATTACTCCTGTTGGTAAGACCCAATATTCTCATTAACTTTTGTGTCAAATGTTGCATCTTACCAAAGATTTCACACTCAATTAGATATATAGTTCCTTTATATGTCTTCAAATCCCTCATGACTTTGGTTATACTTAGATTCAAAAATGAGTTTTACATTTACGACGCAACAAAGATTCAAAATGGTTCAACCAAAATTTGACAAAGAGTATTATATATGATCTATCAAATCGATATTGATATTTATTTCATTCTAGAGAAGAGGACAATTGTCAACAATTGAGGGCCATTAGACAGTTGGCTTCTAATTATTGTAGAAGGAGATTTCTACATAAAATATATGTATCAATGCTATCTCGCTTATTGCTTTGCCCAAGATGCAAGAATTTGTATCAGTGGGTATTGATATAAGCTCTTATGCCTCAAAAATAGTGAATACAATGTAAAATAATTACGAACTGAGATTCTTCTCCCTACATATTTTTTCTATTTTATTCCAGTCCTAAAAGAACTCAAAAGATAATAGATAAAATTGAAGAATATGTTCAAAACAAATCTACACATAATACTACTTGATTGATGGAGATGAAAATATTGCAATAAGAAGTTCGGATTTTCAAAGTCCAACTTCAAACCTAAATATCTTAAGAAGAGTGACTTTATTCAAATTGAAATCGAATCAAAATTAATAAACTCTTATAGAAATCAAGTCTGAGAATGAACAAAAAAAGAGAGAAAAACTTACAAAAGTGATGAATGAAACAAAAATATATATACCCCTGGTAGTCATCCTCTCTGCATTTTTATAATAATGATTGCAATGGTAAAGTAATATTATTAATCAACTGTGATGTTTATCCGATTGAAAAATAGAATGGTAAAGAAGATAAGAATGATAAGACATATGGTGCTCTTCTACATTGTTATGTTCAGCAGTGCCAGAAAGAAAAGACATTGACACATCTGCAGAAGAAGATGGAGGAGGAGGGTGATTCTCTATCTTTTTGTGGCCTTCGATGATGTAATGTCACTGCACACGTGAACTGGTGAGTATGAAAGGATCCCTGAAATGTTACGCTATATGAAGAAAATTGAGGTTCGTCCTGACTATTTAAGTTCCAAAATCTCTATCAATTCGTATGGTGAAAGATCAGATATTGAGAGGATGGAGAGGGTCTTAAATGAAATGGATTTTCATATTTGTATTGTGTTACTCAAGCAGGAACACAACAAAAATATAACCAATGAATATAAAAAAAAAAATTAAAAACAAGGAGATGCTTACCAGCAAAAATTATTGTAAAACTATACATTTATGATTATGAATCCAAAACATTCATAAATTAATATCAGCAATTTAGGTTACAGAATAAAGTCCAAAAGAATGTTGGTTCTTACCGTCACCAACATAAATTAATTCATGCCAAAAGAAAACTGCACTAAAAAAAAGTGAAGAGTGGATGCGCATACCTGGAGGACGTAGGAAGGCTGCGTCGAGTGCAAAGTCACTACATTTAGGAGGGCGATATTTTTTATAATTCCCAAAGATGCGGAAGGCGGTGGTAAGAGGAAATCAAAAGGAAAAGGAAGTAAAGGAGAACACCGATGCAGAATGGGCGGGTGAAGGAAAGTAGAAGACGTTTGAGGGTAGGTTGTCGTTTCTGACTGGACACCCTAATTGCGAAGGAGCGTGAATATTGGGGCAAGGAATTTGAAAGCCTGGTTAGGCGCATCTACATGAATTGTTTAAAAATATTCACAATTGCCAACAATCAATTTGCTTCAAAACTTTTTACAACAGGAATTTGAAATTCTTCTCCGTTCTAAAAGCCTATGAAGAACATCGACATCTGCATGAATTGTTCAAAAACAGTCACAAAAGAAACAATCTTTGTAAAGATTCAAATGATTAAGTTACATTAGTCATTAGGAGAATGATGTAATATATAGGCAAGAGAGATTGGAAGGTATACATCAATCACAATCGTATCTTTCTTGTGTGGAGAGAAACACTACTTGGATTTTGTTTAACCGATGTAACCTTTGAATTTAAGGGTTTCTTGGTGGCTATTTAATTAAATATTATATTTTAAACATAAAATCAAATAATTCAGGAAAGAAATAAATAGAAGCCTTGCTCTAGGACTGCCACGTAGGCGGGAAATAAATACTCTTATATATATATATATATGATTTGTGTGACACAAATAAAATTTAATGATTCAACCAATATTTTATATTTTTTAACATGTTAAAAATTATTAATTATTATAATTTATAATTTTTATTATTTACTATCAACAAATGCATGTAACTTTGTTTATCACAATCTAGATGACATTTATATAATAAAAGAATTAATATAATTTTACATATTTTTAATAACATAGATATTTTAATTTTTATTTATGTTGATATATTGTATTTTTTAATATTTTAAAATATAAAAATTTAATTAAAATAAAAAATTTAAACAAGCACGTCAATCCACAAAATGTCAACTTCTCAACTTTTACACTGTTTTTAATAAAGTTAATTATAAAAAATTATCTAAATGAGATCAAATAAATAGAAATAATAAATTACTATAGTTATTATAAAAGAAAATTTAACAATTGATTAATAATCAAAAATCACTGTCATGTCCTAAATTATTATTAATATTTAAAATATCCGTGCACAAATACGTATACTAATTTGAGGTTTATATTAAGGTAGAAGTTGTTTACAATTTCTATAGAAATGAAAAAGACGTTTTGGAACAAGTTAAAGAAAACTCATAGAAAATGGTAATTTATAATTAATTATGACCCACAATATTATGGTGTTGTTTTTGATATATTGTTTAGGAACAATATTTCAAGTGTAGTTATTGACATATAAATCCCTACTGTAAACTAATTGTACAGCTTAGTCAGTTAGTGGTTAGTTAGTCTGCAGTTAGTTTGTTGATATTCTGTTAATTGGTTAGTTAGGATTCATTTTACCATTTTACCCCTGTCCCTGTATAAATACACAGAGTGTACTCTAACTGAGATGAATAACAATCATTCCAATCGTTTTCTTCCTCCATGTAAAATCTGATATGGTATCAAAGCTCAAGGAAGATCCATCCTTCAATCGATGATTTCTTCAGTCTCAATATTCATTCTGGCTGATTGCTTACAAGTCGCATCAAATCGATATACGCAATCAAGTTCATAGAGTACATGTAGAATTCAATTTTTTTTCTTCGAATCGCTGTGATTCTGTTTTCGATTTTTCAATAAATTTGGATGTTGTGCTAATGGCGAGCACTAGGAACACTAATGTGGGAAACACGGCGAGTAACGATGTTGGCATTGATACCAACAGTGCACTGTATGTGCATCCTTCAGACAATCCTGGAATGTTGCTGGTTCCAACTCAATTTGATGGAGGACGATATCGATCCTGGAGGAGGGGAGTTACGCGAGCGTTGTCCGTAAAGAACAAATTAGGATTCATTGACGGAAGTTGTAGGAAACCAGCTGCAAATTCACCTCTACTGCGTCAATGACAGAGATGTGATGATATGGTGACGTCCTGGATTCTGAACTCCTTAACCAAGAAAATCTCAGATAGCGTAGAATATGTGAGTGACTCTGTAGAGCTGTAGAAAGAATTGGAAGATAGGTACGATCAGACTAATGGAGCAAAGTTGTACCAAATTCAAAAGGAGATAAATAATCTCACACAAGGAATCCTAGACATTACTGTGTACTATACGAGAATGAATAAACTCTGGGAAGAATTAAGCACTTTGAATCTAAGGAATCAGTGCAATTGTACATGCACTTGTGGTGCCAAAGACAACATGCACAAAGCTGAGCAGGACAGGCGTTTGATACACTTCCTCATGGGGTTAAATGAAGTATACACTGTGGTGAGGGGAAATATACTCATGATGAACCCACTCCCTTCTATGGCACAAGCCTTTTCACTGCTGATTCAGGAGGAAAAGCGAAGGGAATTCAAGCCTGCTGCCCAAATGCTCATGGAATCAACCTCCTTGAATGTTAATACTGCCAACAACAATGGAAAGAATTCGATGGGAAGAGGATACAGAAAAAATTTTCCAAACAATAACTCAGGAAACAATTATCATTCGGGAAACAACAATAACAAAAATGTTGTGATCTGTGATTTCTGCAAAAGACTAGGACATATAAAGGAGAAATGTTACAAGTTGCATGGATATCCCCAAGGGAACAATGGTCAGAACCAAAGATCAAACCACTACAACAATGGACAACAATATAGGTAGAACAACAACCAAGTGTATAAAGGGAAAAGAATCGCAGCTAATGTACATGGTATGTCAAATGATGTTGTTCCTAACCACAGAGAAGAACATACACAGAGCAATGGCCATCAGAACTCAAGCATCACCAGGGACCAATATACTTAAATCATGAACCTACTACAACAATTTTAGATTGATAACAATGGAGGAGATCCAAACTCTTCAAACGCCAATGTTGATCTAATAAACTTTGCAGGTATTGTAGTCTGTTCCTCATCCAGTGATTTTGACAAACCTTCATGTAAGTGTTTTGAATCCAGAGCTGGACTGTGGATCATTGACTCAGGAGCCTCAAACCACATAACATTCAATAGAAAATCCCTAACCAACATCAAACACTTACCATACCTTATACTTGTTTCACTTCCTAATGGATATAAAGTCAAAGTGACAGAAATTGGTGATGTTCCAATCACATCTAATATTGTCTTACACAGAGTATTTTATGTGCCTTCTTTCAAGTTCAATCTTATTTCAGTCCATTCTTTATCTTCGTCTATGAAGTGCATGGTCTTGTTCACTGATGCACTTTGTCTGTTGCAGGCCCCTTCAATGAGGAGGCCTCAGGTACTTGGTAGTAGTAAAGATGGGCTTTACTTCATGTGCTCAAGATGTGTGAATAACAACGATGATACTTTCATGACCTCTGTATGTTGTTGTCTTTCCAGTCAGAGTCAACCTGCAGCCACACTTTGTAATAATGTGAGTCTTCATATTGACAAAGGGTCTGTAAAGAATAAACCTTGTTTCTTAAGGAATTGTAGAATGTGCATTAATGCAAGGGAAAAGATTTCATATTCTAGTCATGTTTTTTATACCTCTGTATACAATTCCAGTTGTGATAATAAAGTTATTTTGTCTGTGAATAGTTCTGCTATATCTCCTGGAAACAGTGTGGACTTATTATGGCATAATAGACTCGGCCATGTACCTTTTGCAAAAATGAGAACCATTACCACATTACCAGCTAAACTCTCCCCAAAACAACCCTTCATTTGCACCGTATGCCCTATGGCAAGACAGGTCAGACTACCTTTTAACCAAAGTGCCACTCAATCCACAGCAAACTTTGATCTACTTTATGTTGATCTATGGGGACCTTACCATGTACCTACATACGACAACTATAAATACTTCATCACACTTGTGGATGATCACAGCAGATCTACTTGGACACATCTGCTGAGCACCAAAAGCAATGCCTTGCCAATCCTAAAAAAATTTCATAAGAATGGTGGAAAACCAATTCCAAACCACTGTAAAAATAATAAGGTCAGACAATGGGCTAGAATTTAATAGCACTAAAATGAAGTCATTTCTACAAACCAAAGGAATAATCCATCAGAAAAGTTGCCCTTACACACCACAACAAAATAGTGTGGTAGAGAGGAAACATAAGTACCTGTTGGAGACAGCAAGAGCCCTTCTTTTCCAGTCAAAACTTCCCAAAACATATTGGGGTGAATGTATTCTCACAGCCACACGTCTTATAAAGAGACTACCTTCAAATCATCTCAAAAACAAATGCCCTTATGAGATCCTATATAAAAAGGAACCAAACTACAGTCAATTCAAGTCTTTTGGTTGCCTTTGCTACCCTACTTTGCCCAAAATCCACAGAGACAAACTTGAACCTAGAACTTCCCCACACATTTTCATAGGATATCCATTTGGGACAAAAGGATACAAGGTAATGAGTCTTGCCACAAGAAGAATACATGTGACCAGAGATGTAGTCTTCCATGAAGATATTTTTCCTTTCAATTTTTCCACCACAGAGAACAACACATTTCCTTCTGTCCTCAAGTCAATCAATACTACTGATTGTTGTGACATTAACGAGCGTACTACTTCAAGGCACCATGATACTGTGTTGAATGATCATACTGATGTGATTGACAACAACACCAATGTGTCACCACCACCCACTTTACCACATGATCCTCACCATCCACTGTCACCACAGACCTCAGGCACTTTGCCTGTCACAGCTCCTCCCATAAATGCACAGAGAAAGTCCCACAGAGAAAGGAAAATGTCTCACCACCTCAAAGACTACATTGTGTCCATACCTACAGTAAAAGGACCTACTACCATCACTCCACCTAATTATAATACCAACACCACAACACATAACTGCAGCACTAACCTATCTCTTAGTACCTTGTTCACCAAACACCATCACATTTCTCCTGATGTCATTGCACTCAACAGTCAAGCAATGGTTGAAAACATTTGCCATGATAGTGAGCCATCATCATATGATGAGGCAGCCTTAAACCCTGCATGGCAGAAGGCCATGATACAAGAGTTTGATGCCCTCTATGCCAATAATACTTGGGATCTAGTTAAACTACCTGCAGGAAAACAAGCAATTGGCTGTAAATGGGTGTACAAAGTAAAACACAGAGCAGATGGAACCATAGAGAGATTTAAGGCCAGACTAGTAGTGAAAGGCTACACTCAACAGGCTGGGATAGATTACACAGAGACATATTCACCTGTTGTAAAAATGACTACTGTGAGGACCTTGATAACTTGTGCTGTCAAGAAAGGCTGGGACATGTTTCAACTGGATGTGAACAATGTCTTCCTTCATGGTGATTTGCATGAAGAAGTGTATATGAAGGTACCTCAAGGCCTTAGTATAGATGATGCATCCCTGGTGTGCAGACTTAACAAGTCCCTATATGGACTCAAACAGTCCAGCAGACAATGGTATGCCAAGTTGACTGAGGCTCTAGCACTCAGAGGATATATACATTCACACAATGACTACTCACTGTTTTACAGGAAATCTGGGTCCCTGGTGGTATTTGTGGCAGTTTATGTAGATGACATTGTTCTAACAAGCACTGATGGCTACGAGATTGCACAACTGAAAAAGTATTTGGATAAGACTTTTAGGATCAAAGACCTTGATAGGCTACACTACTTCTTAGGATTAGAAATACTTGATACTGGGAAAGGAGCACTGATTTCCCAGAGAAAATTTGTTTTGGATTTGTTGAAGGAATATGATTGTCTTGGTTACAGCCCTCTCTCTTCTCCTCTTGATCCCACCATCAAACTAAAGGCCAAAGAAAGAACACCTCTACCAGACCCTAGCTATTACAGAAAACTAATAGGAAAACTGAACTTTGTCACTAATACCAGGCTAGACATTGCTTTTAGTTTACAACAACTCAGCCAGTTCATGCGGGATCCCAGAACCCCTCACTTGCAAGCAGCCTTCCACGTCCTCAGATATCTCAAACAAGACCCCACATTGGGAATTCAATTGTCCAACAGCTCAGATTACGCAGTAAAAGCATATTGTGACTCTGATTGGGCCTCATGCCCAGACTCAAGGAAATCAGTGAGTGGTTATCTGATATTACTTGGAGACAGTCCAATCAGTTGGAAATTGAAGAAACAAGAAACAGTCTCATTGTCGTCAGCAGATGTAGAGTACATATCCATCAGAAAAGTGGTAGGAGAACTAGTTTGGCCACACAGGCTACTCATCGAACTGACCATTCCTAATCCCACACCTATCAGTGTCTATTGCGACAGCCAGTCGGCCATACACATAGCCCACAATCCCGTATTCCATTAGCGAACCAAACATATTGAAGTTGACTGTCATTTTGTCCGCAACAAACTTCAGGAGGGGCTCATCTCTCTTTGTCATGTATCAACTACAGAACAATTGGCAGACGTCTTAACCAAAGCCTTGACAGGAGTGAAACACATTGCAATTATGGACAAGTTGGCCGTGAAGTCATCACAACCAACTTGAGGAGGGGTATTGACATATAAATCCCTACTGTAAACTAATTGTACAACTTAGTCAGTTAGTGGTTAGTTAGTCTACAGTTAGTTTGTTGATATTCTGTTAATTGGTTAGTTAGGATTCATTTTACCATTTTACCCCTGTCCCTGTATAAATACACAGAGTGTACTCTAACTGAGATGAATAACAATCATTCCAATCATTTTCTTCCTCCATGTAAAATCTGATAGTAGTAATAAAGTCAAGAAAAAGAAAATAGATGGAAAATTCATTACGCTTATGTTCAAAATTAAATCTTATATATATATAAAAGAGTATTTAGATCTGCCTATGTGGCGCTTTGTAAGACCAGCATAATCAATTATCTTTTTATTAGAATTTTTTCCTTTTCTAACTTTTAAGA
>JBCEWC010018177.1:0-12094 GCA_038996855.1 Solanum aculeatissimum
GATTGTGTCTATTATTATGTATTTTGTTTGTGTTGTGTCTTCTTTATTGGCTGGTGTTGGCTATTGTGAGAAATAAATTGAATTAAATTTTAATTGCAGGTGGGCAGCAGAAACTGCAGGTTTCTGCTGTCAAAAAAATTGCAGAAAAGCGACGGACTAGGACCCTTTGTCCGTCGCTTTCATGCCATTTTTTAAAAAAAAATTGCAGTAAAGCGACGGACAGGGACTCAAAGTCCGTCATTTTTGTTTTTTTTAAAAACATATCCAGAAAAGCGACGAAAAATGGGACCCAGTCCGTCGCTTTTAAGGATTTTTATAAAAAATTATTTCCAGAAAAACGACGGACGGGGTCCCTTTGTCTGTCGCTTTTTTGGTTTTTAAAAAATTAAACCACGCAGTCCGTCGCAATTTTTTTACATCCGTCGCTTTGTTCCTTTTTTTTAAAAAAACAAAAGTCACTCTATCCGTCGATATTTCGTCGCTATTTTTCCACGCTATCTGTCGCTATTCAAAAAGCGACAAGCAAAAAAGCGACGGAAGTGACTGCGTCGCTTTTCCGTTGCTTTTCCGGAAAAAAGAGACGCAGTCCATCGCTTTTGCCCATCGTTTTTTGGCAATTTTTTAGTAGTGTATAGACCCTCAGCTCAAAAAAATAATAATAATATGACTGAGCGTCAACAATTGGGTGAATTCTGTGAACAATTTGCTTTTGACATGCCTAGCTCCTCCAAAAGGTCCAATAGACGAAAGGAGAAATAGAATTATAGAGATAAGCCATATATCCCTATGCAAAATTCTTTTAAATAATAATAATCATCATCATCAGCACATGAAAGAAAGAATGAAAGAAAAAAGAAAAAGAGACAAGAAAATAGAAATGCACAAAATAAGTATATCAATACTTATTAATACACATTAGAGAAAAGAAACCATGTGATACCTAAATCACATTACTAGAAGTACGACAAAACTTAACTACCTACTAGCTTTTAAACTTAATCCTCAATGTCCACACCTGTTTATATCTAAGGTCATGTCCCCCTGCCAATTCAAGATGTGCCATATCATATCAATTCAACTCCCCCAATTCTTATTCGGCCTACCTATACCTTTCCAAATTTCTACTATAAAAAACCTCAACAACCCAAAATCTTCTAAGCTAAAATCCTATCACATCCCAAAATACCCCCTAGATGTGACTGACACCGGCAACACCATCTGTCAGGAGAACCAAATATCCGTACATGCATCCAAATTATCTAAGCATTGAGATACAATATATGCAACATCAAACTTCATGACTACTCATGAAAATGAAATAACTATCTAACCAAAATCGTATATCAAGTTATGAAAGAAAACAATCACTTAACGAAATATCTCTAGCCCAAATCCCACAATAAGATTATAGAGCATCTAATAGAGTGACATGAGTTCAACTGTAGGGCATACAAACCCCAGGAAAAAAACATAAGCTTTAATAGATAGAGCTGAAATAGTAGCCTCAAGGAATAATGCAAAGGCTCACCTCAGCAACCGAGTCCACGGGAACGAACTTGTCAGTCGCAAGTCTCACCCTCTGCAACAGTATCTGCATTAACATGCAAGTAAGAAGTGAGTTATACATAAATATAACCCAATAAGATCCTTGACTCACTACTTTAACACTCTTGGAACAAGAATTATTAAATATATTTGTACAACGAATATACATAAATAATATACACAAGAATATACTTCATAAAACAAGGCTCAATAAATTCAAACAAATGTTCCAAAATGTTCACTACATGTCTCAATTCAATCCACACTCAACGCTTGTCATAACGACAGTGAAGGAGACCAACCTATATAGTTTGCATATATCGAGTTCTGTATGAATTTTGAGGGTACATTCCTGTAATGACCCTCCAGGTCATTTCTGCTTTTCTGAGTATTTTGCCTCGATTAGAGCTTGCCTGTAGTGATCATATGTCATTTGTGACTCGCTGACGTTGACATTTTGGTTGTCTGGTTGCTCATTTGAAAGGCGTGCAGTTTTTCGTAATATAGGTCGGTTTAAAGTTGAAAATTAGTTTAGCCGTAAGTCTAAATAAATGGTCTTGGAACAAAATTCAAATTGTTCATTAGCTTCGAAATGGCCAAATTAGGCAAGCAAAATGTTTAGTTACAATAAAAGAATTTTTTGTGTTGGTTTGTGTCGGGGTTTTGCAATTTAGCCTTCGAAATAGGCTAATAGTTGACTTTAGTCAACATCCTTGGTAAACGTGCCCAAATGGGAATTCGGACGGTGTGATTAGCTTCGAAATATCAAGTTTGATCTAGAACAACCTGTTGTTTGATTTTTGAGGGTTCCAAGTTCGTTTTGACCCTTTCGGTAGATTTCGATATTGGGATGTGGAACCCACACCTAATTGTAATGACCTCCAATGGAAATTTTGACTACACCATTTAGTCCGAAATGCCATTTTTAATCAGATTTCATATATAGTTTGTGTTTTTCTGACACTAAATGAGGCCAGAGCATCTAAATTAAGTTTGAGTGGTTGTTGAAAAGTTCAGGCGGCAGGTGACATGGTCGAATGGGATGCCGCCACATGTCAGGCGGTGAAAAATTAAAACATTAAAAAGGAAAAAGCATATATATTCCAGAATCTCTTCTTGAGAATCCGTTCTCAAATTCCCTCGATCTACTTTTGCTAGCGATATTTCAATAACTTTTTACTCTATTTCTGTGATTCAAAAGATTAACTTGTGTATTATTTATAGAGGAACATCATTGAAGTAACAAAAATTACTTTCAGCACGTCATTGGAAGCAAATTTTGCCATTTTCTGCAGTGTATTGGATATAATTTTTGAGAATCTCAACATGCTATATTTTATCCATTTTGAGTTGGATTTAGGTGAATTTTCTGTGTGTTTCCATGAGGTGCATGCTGTGGTAATGGCAGAATTGATTTATTGGGCTCTGTTTGTCAGAAAAATTCTTGTAAACCTGCTGCCTTATTATTGAAATTTACGTAAAGAAATATTTTCCATTTTGAGTTGTTCTATATAGTTCTAGACCTAGAATTGAGCTGAAAATTGAGGTATAGGCTCAAAGAAGTGTGGATATTATTATGTGGGCTTTGTTTTGTAATTTTGCTATGGGCTTACTTTTCCACCCTAAATTTGAACTAAGCCCAATTTCTATGATTTTAATATCAAAACATGGAATTAGTTCTCAATATACTGTCCTAGGAACACCTCAACACAATAGTGTGGTTGAACAGAGAAATAAAACTCTTTTAGAAATGGTTAGATCAATGTTATGTTATTCTGATTTACCTTCTAGCTTTTGGAGATATATCTTAGAAACAACGAATTATATTCTGAACTAGGTTCCTTCAAAATTTATCATTTAACCCCATCCGAATTGTGGAATGGGTGAAAGCCCTGTCTACAGAATAGTTGTGTCTAGGATTGTCTAGCTTATGTGCTAAAAGGAAAAACAGATAAGTTGGAATCAAAAACAGAAGTGTGCATTTTTATTGGATATCCAAAAGGAAACAAAGAGAGTTTATTTTATTGTCCTAAGGAACAAAAGGTCATTGTCTCAACAAATGCCAAATTTCTGGAACAGGACTATTTAATGAACCATGTTCCTAGAAGCAAACTTTTGTTACAGGAACTTTCCCAAAGAATAACACCTACAGCCTCGATGACACTAGTTCCACATACAGTCATTGACATATCATTACAACCAAGTAGAGGGAGAAATGTCACTCGGGAAACCATTGCACCTGAGGTTTCCCAAGAGGATGTTTTGGAGGAAATTCCAAATATCCCACTACCCCAAAGTAGTGGGAGTAATCTCCATAAACCTGTAATTGTGGACGAAAATGTTCTTAATAGTAGGAACATTCAGAATTTGGATCCGAAAGTACCGAATCCTGTAGTTGCTAGTTGTCGTAGTGGGAGAGTGTTTAGAAAGCCTGAAATGTTTATGCTCTTGGGAGAATCATATGACAGAATCACTGAAGATCCTAACACAGAAACATTAAGTTACGCCAAAGCACTACATGATCAAGATGGTGAAATGTGGATTGTTTCCAGGATGTTTGAAATGGATTCTGTGTACTCAAATCAAGTCTGAGATCTTGTAGAACCGCTTGTGGACATTAAGACTATTTGTTGTAAGTGGATCTTCAAGAAAAATAGAGGTGTGGACTGAAAAGTGAAAACTTTTAAGGCTAGGCTTGTTGTGAAATGGTTTACTCAAAAAGAAGGAATTGATTACGAGGAAACTTTTTCACGGGTAGCTGGCTAGATAATTACTCAGGAAGCAATAGAAGACCGGAGTCCTGGACTCATCTTTTGATTCAACCAAAATTGAAGAAATCTTTGTTGAAAGCTTCAACAAGTTAGTAGTTTTTCCTGAAATTCGGTAGATACGTGATACTAGTTATATTACATCATGATTATGTAAAAATTGTAATCTTGTTAGTTGCTTCCGTTGTTTATTTATAACACCATTACCATTCGCGACTCCTACAGCAGTAGTAAAATTTAATATGCATCCACAGAAGTACTCTACTCTCCAGAAGGGGCATTTGTCTTGAGACTACAAAAGATATAAACAATTTGTTTAAGCTGATACATAAACTGGAGTGAAAAATGAGGAAGTGGTTATGGAGACAGAATAAAGTTATGGAAGAAACAAAATTGACATAACTATATTCGGTAACTTTGATCATTCATTAGGGAGTTATCATGTTCGATGAAGAGATGAGGAAGGCAACGTTACCTTGACAGAAACTTTATGCAGGTGCACAGTGGTATATTCTATAATTCAGATTCTCCTTTTTATGCAGTTTTGCTCTTTTGGATCAATAATTTCTCCATTCCCATTAACTTCATGTATACAAGTCTAGAGTGCAAAGCTCAGATAAAATTAGTTGAATCCCCTCAGTAAACATGGAACCCAAGTATTAGTATCATACTAGACAAGTAAATATATGAATCAATCAACTACATGTCAACCCCAAGCAAAGCGAAGAGATAAATCGACTCTCTTTAAAGAAAGTGAAGATAAAAGCCAGACTGAACCAGAAACATTTTATAATCTCCAGTCTAATACAATAAACCTAAGCCATAAAACTCCACAACACTAACTCCTTAATGAGAAAAAGGTACGAAGAATTGATCTTTCAATCAATAAAAAGGAAGCATTTTATAAATATTCACAGCACTTAACAGGTAAAATCTGTAGAGAGTTCACAGATTCTATTGCATAGAGCAAAACTTATATAAAATACTTGCTATTTTCAAACAAGTAAAACTATTTGTTCGAATTACTATATTGTATATAGAGAAATAGAACGACTTATATGTATCCACTAACATTTGAGGTTCTTCCTACACCTTCATTGACCTTGATGTTTTATTTCTTTGTTAACATCTTAGGTAACCTCAAGTCCTTCAGAAGTATACTATCAGGATCATCCCCGTCCTCCTTGCTCTTGTGTGCCCTCCCACGACACTTATCTTTTGGTTCCTTGGTGCATACCTCATCCTGAGGATCCTCCTTCTTTTCCTTTGAGTTTTTGCTGTCAACAGGAAGCAAAAACCGTCCTCCATCATCCCTAAGGATTTCTCCCTTTTCAGTCATTCTCTGCAGATGATGCTTCAGCATAGTCAAGTGTGCCCTTGGCAAACTGTGGTGTTCTCTCTTGATAAACTCAGAAATCGAGTCTTCAGTGGAACCCCCTTCTTCATCCAATCCCTGCAATGCCTTTTCGATCATCTATAACAAAACAAAAACATTGGATTACACTGTAAACTCACATTTGTGCAAGGAAAAGCTTCAACTATAATGAAAGAAGAGTTACCCAATTATAAGGAGGATGAACAGGGGTAGTACGAAGATCAGAGAGAAAACTGGTAAGGTGTTGTTGAAGAATGGAATTTTGGGTTTCAGACAATGGTATATTTGGTTCCTTGTTGGACATTTTCACAATGCCTTGTCTCAATTTCTCCATGGCTGCAACTCTTAGGGTTTTTCAGAAGATTTTTGATGGGTTGACACGTCTGGTCTTCCCTATTTGAAGAATTTTTTGGCGTTTGTATTGACAGGTTTGAAGATTTGTTTGTGTCTTTTCGGGAAAATAAATGAATATATTTCGAGATAATAACCTATATTATCAAAAATCCAAATTGGAGTAACTATTTCTAAAAATGACAATTCAATTTTGTAGGGTTACTTCTGTGGTCATATTCAATTTGGAGAAACAAAGTATTTTCTCTGTTCATTTTTACTTATCATGTTTTTTCCTTTTTTAAAAGATCATATTGTAACTTTGACAAGTATTTTTAGATTTATTTTTCATCATACAAAAATTAAAAGATTTTTAAAATACATCTTAAAATATTAATTTTGGTTCATCTAGAATATAGGGTTAATTGTAGGTTATCACATGAGTCTACTAAAAAAAAAGAATTCATGGATTATAATTTTTATTTTGAGGGCTTGGAAATGGATTATTTTTTGTGGCCCAAATTTTATTCTTCTACACACCTTACCAATCTTATCTCTTGTCTTCATATTATCCATGATCATCTTTTTTTATACTTGGGTAACTCATATTCTTTCATAAATTTTGGGTATTTCATTATAATTAATTGTTGTAAGTGATTTGTGTGATGTTTTACTTCACCCATTATTATTTTTCTAAACTTAGTATTTATTGATTGGAGGAGCGCTACTTCTCAGGTACAATAACAATAATATGCGTAATGATTTTTCACATATGAAAGCTAGGTCTGGAGAGGGTAGAATATATGCTAAACCTTACATCTATCTTTAAAGGGTAGAGAGGTTGTTCCCTATAGACCCTCAGCTCATAACCATGTGATACCTAAATCACCTTACTAGAAGTACGACAATACTTAATTACCTACTAGCTTTTAAACTTAATTCTCGATGTTCATACCTGTCTATATCTAAGGTCATTTCCCCCTGCCAATTCAAGATGTGCCATATCATATCAATTCAACTCCCCCAATTCTTATTCGACCTACCTATACCTTTCCAAATTTCTACTATAACCAACCTCAACACCCCAAAATCTTCTAAGCTAAAATCCTATCACACCCCAAAATTACCCCTAGATGTGATTGCACCTGCCAAAAGCATCTGTCAGGAAAACCAAATATCCGTACATGCATCCAAATTATCTAAGCACTGAGATACAATATATGCAACACCAAACCTCATTACTGTTCATGAAAATGAAATAACTATCTAACCAAAATCATATATCAAGTTATGAAAGAAAAAAGTCACTTAACAAAATATCTCTTGCCCAAATCCCACAATAAGATCATGGAGCATCTAATTGACTGACATGTGTTCAACTGTAGGGCATACAAAACCCAGGAAAAAAAAACTATAATAGATAGAGCTGAAATAATAGCCTCAACGAAGAATACGAAGGCTCACCTCAGTAACAGAGTCCACAGGAACGATCTTGTCAACCACAAGTCTCACCCTCTGCAACAATATCTGCATTAACATGTAAGTAAGAAGTGAGCTATATATAAATATAACCCAGTAAGATCCTCAACTCGCTACTTTAATACCCTTGGAACTAGAATTATTAAATACATTTGCACAAAGAATATACATAAATGATATACGCAAGAATATACTTCATAAAACAAGGCTCAATAAATTCAACCAAATGTTCAAAAAGGTTCACTACATGTCTCAGTTCAATCCACACTCAACGCTTGTCATAATGACATTGAAAGAGATCAACCTATCACCTCGACAAGTCCATGACAATATGTATAATGCTCTAAAAATATACTATGGCAGCGTGTACAAAACTCGTAACATATTGCTGCAGCATGGATATGCCCCTAGTATATTACGACAACTATGTATGCCCCTAATAACCATATCAAAATAATGAGGAAAGATATCCAACATCACACCACATAGAACTTATAAAAATATTCGACATTCTTCTCAAAATATCATATCTAGGGCTTATTAAAGAACACCAACTCTGCCGAGCACATGATCAAAGCCTATAATAGTATAATTCTATCTCATTTCATGTCACAAATCATGCAAACCCACTCACATAGCTTAATCCAAGGTTCAATCATACTTAACGAAAAGTTAGAAGTCCACTTGTCTTAATCAAAGTCTCAATCAACTCAAACTCAAGCCTTTTTCCCCTTCTACATTAGCCTAAATCACCATAATCTTGTCAAATATAGAATCACAATTATATTATAAAACTAATGACACTAAATTCAAGAAATTCGGGTGAAAAGGGCAAAATTCTAAAATCTTATATTGAAAAAGATTTCCAAATCTGAAAATTTTACATGAAAATGTACCCCAAGTAATAAGGAAACTAATGGTGAAAACTATTTCGAAAAAGGACTTGAAATGAGCTCAAAATCATCATTTTTCTATAAATAAAAAATGTCCAAGAAAATCCCAAACTTCCCTATTCAAAACCCAAATTATGATGTTAAAATCATGAATAATCAATGGAAATTGAAGATATAAGTTAGAAATATTTTACCCAAAAGCTTTGTACTGAAATTCCTTGAAAATCTCCCCAAAATCGAGCTTAGAAATGTTAAAAATGGTGAAAACCCTTAATTCTTGTAATTTTACTTGTGCTCACTGTTTCATGTCAATTAGTCTTCCACGAACGCGAAGGTCACAGGAAAGTAAGCCTCTGCGAACTCGGAGGCTAATGCCACGAATACGGAGAATGAACCGCGAACGCAGAGGTCATAGGAAAGTAAGCCTCCACGAACTCGGAGGCTAATGCCACGAACGCGGAGCACACTTTTCCTGCACCAGATTGCAGTGAATAAAAGCTATGCCAAAACTCTCAACGGACCCTCGAAATTCGTTCACAATGTCGTGAACACAAACCAAATATGCACCTTACCAAATGCGATGTTCCGAACTCAATGGAACCATCAAAATTTCAAATATGAGGCCTCTTTGTCCCACAACCCGTTAGGACTCAAAGAAACTAGTTAAAACTCAAAATATTCAAAATTCTCTCGGAACTTTAAAAATTACAACGAGACCATTTCTAGCGTTACTTTCACCATGTAGAACCACTATAACCGTTAGAATTTCGATTTGAGCTTCAGAATTCCGATTTGAGCTTCTGAACTCCGAATATTAACCAAAGTTAAACTATGATCCAAATTCAACTACAAAATGCAACGTTTTGTCCAAAATCTCCGTTTTTACTCTGAATTCAGTTCCATCAGTTCTCCTAGACCAAATTCTGCATTTTGAAGTTGATAAAATTGACGAAATTATATTTCGATACTCAAAACTCAAGATAACTTCAAAACTCAAAATTTCAAACTTTATTTCTTTAAAAACACTTTCTTTAGAAAAATTTTAACTTTTTACAAGGTTTTCGAAATCCAAATTTTAGACTCAACCATAAATGACTCAAGACTACTTTCGAAAAAGATAAAATGATAATTTTATCAAAAACTTAAAAAATGACCTTCGAGGTTATTACAAATTCTTACAAAAATTATTGATTTACCCCTCCCATTAGTTTCCTCTGGTATTACCTAATCAGTTTATGTGATTAGTTTTGGGAAAAGGTTATGAAATTGAGGACTCTATGAGTTTGAGTTTTTAAGGCTTAAGTTGTTCTAAAAGTAAGTTTTGATGTCATTTGGAGTTTCGGGTCTCAAAATAGAATTCTATTGATTCCATTAGCTCTAAAATGTGGAAATTGGTCTAGGAGAAGTCTAGGAATCAAATCTAGAGCCCGTATGTAGAATTGAGGTCTCAAGTTGGAAAATTTGGTTTAGAATGAGCTAAGTTTGACTTTGGTCAATATTTTGAGTTTGGGTGATCGAATTGGATTTCTGAGGGTTCCATTGGTTTTGGAAGGTAATTTTAGAGATAGAAAGAGATTCTTCATATTTTTGAAAAGTCCCGAGAGTAGTTTTATCTTTTTGCATCCTAAACTAGTTTAGTTGTATTTTATCGGGGTTTTGAGTCAAGGAGACCTCATATTTGAATTTTGACGATTCTATTGAGTCCAGAATATCAAATTTAATAAGGTTGCATATATGGTTTGCATATATCGAGTTCTGTACGAATTTTGAGGGTACATTCCTGTAATGACCCTCCAGGTCATTTTTGCTTTTCTGAGTATTTTGCCTAGGCTAGAGCTTGCCTGTAGTGATCCTATGTCATTTGTGACTTGTTGGCGTTGACAATTTGGTTGCCTGGTCACTCATTTGAAAGGTGTGCAATTTTTCATAATATAGGCCGGTTTAAAGTTGTCGTTGCATCCTCTTCCCAGGCTGCTTGGGATGCTTTGCACACTGCCTATGCCAACAAATCGCAAACAAGAATCTTCAGTTTGTACGATTGTCTGGCTCGTCTCTTGAAAGAAACTCTTCTTGTCATTGGTTATCTACACCAAGTTCGATCTCTCTGTGATGAACTTGCCTCTGCTGGAGCTCCTGTGTCTAATGAGGAATTGATTGTCAAAATCCTCTCTGGACTTGGACCTGAATTTCATGAAATATTTGTTGTTATCCATGCAAGAGATTCTACTATCTCTTATCCAGAACTTTATGAAAAATTGCTTGACCATGAAATTTTCATAAAGCATGAAGAAGCAAAGAAGCCTCTGTCAACTCCAATTACTGCTGCAATTGCGAAGCAAACGAACACGCATCCTCGCCAAGGGAACAACTCTAATAAGCGCCCAAGTGCAAATTCTCCCAACACAAACCAATCAGGTTGTGCCCAACCATGGCGCACGCAAAAACAACCAACAGTTGCGTTATGACAACACTCTGAAGTGCCAGTTGTGTGATCGTCCTGGTCATTCTACTAAAGTCTGCAGATCACAATCACATAATCACCTACAGGCCCGGGCAAAAACTATGCTACTCGCTCTCCAACTCAACAGGCTCCTTGGATTGTTGATACTGGTGCCACCCATCATATGGCTTCAACTGCGCAAAATTTTATTGATGTGCAAGCCTACCATGGTATAGAGGAGATAGCAATGGCGATGGTAACACCATTCCAATATCTCATACTTGTAACACTAACATAAGTGCATCGAATCAGCAATTTAAGCTTCTTAATACCTTATGTTCTCATGATATAAAACATAATCTTCTATCTGTTTCAAAATTTTGCCGCGATAACTATACGTCCATTGAATATTTTTCTTTTTCTTATTTTGTGAAGGATTTGAATACGGGGGCGCCTCAGTTTCACTGGCAGAATAAAGATGGGTTATATGAGTGGCCGTCGAGCAGTGCACATCATTCCCTGCAATGCAATATTGCTATTTCTCTTCATCTGTGGCATCAGCGTTTAGGCCATCCTAATCATCATATTTTAAACATGATTTTACATCAGTTTTCTCTTCCAGTTTTACATTCTAAAACTACTCCAATTTGTAATTCATGTTATTCTAACAAAATGCACAGGTTGCCTTTTTCTGAAAATTCATTACAAAGTCAACGAACATTGCAAATTATTTATAGTGATTTATGGGGGCCTTCTCCTATTTTTCAATTGATAAAAACAGATATTATGTCTTATTTGTTGACCAATTTTCAAAATACATGTGGTTGTTCACTATAAAATCAAAAAAGGAAGTTTTTGATGTCTTTAAAGCTTTACATCCCTTACTTGAACGTTAGTTTCAAACCAAAATTGTGTCTCTTTGCACGGATGGTGGTGGTGAGTTTCAAGGTTTATCCTCATATCTTCAAAGTCATGGTATTGAACACTTAGTGACACCTCCATACACGCTCCAAAGAGTGGCACTGGTTGAACGTAGACACAAGCATGTTATTGAGACCGCCAAAACCTTGTTGCATCAAGCCTCATTGCCCCCAACTTTTTGGAGTTTTACCTGTCACCAAGCAGTCTACCTTATCATCCGTCTAGACACTCTAAATTTACAAAATAAATGTCCCTATGAACCTCTCTTTCAAGAGGCTCCAAAGTATGAATCCCTTAGAGTTTTTGGTTGTTTATGTTACCCGTGGCTTAAACCATATAACAA
>JBCEWC010018178.1:0-12094 GCA_038996855.1 Solanum aculeatissimum
ACCCATAATAGACAAGACCTTGGTGAGCTCATCCACAAACTCTTGAGCATCCTCATCGGCCTTAGAACCATAGAATTATGGGGGATTCAGACGAGTGAAGTCCCTCACTCTTATAGTCGGAGTAGTCATAGTGGTCGGGTAGACGGGCCTAACATGGTTGGTCACAGCTTGTGCCAACATAGAGACGACATTGCAAAATTTGGCATGGGTCACCTGTTTCTCAACCGGAAACCGAGGAATTATTTTCTCAATTTTCGGAGCCGGACGTGAGACGGGTACTCTTCTTGGAGGTATTTTCTGAAAGAATGACAATACCAAGGTTTAGAGACTTATCAAGATCTGATGGCATGACATAAGGTAGAAATGAAGTGAGACAATTTCATAGAACATCATCGTAGCCTCTTGTTCATAGATATGGCACGCATCATACCCATGAACAAGACTCTAATAGACGCGATATGTTGGACTCCGAGGACCATTACAAACCTAGGGCTCTGATACCATCTTTTTCACGACCAGAATAGAGGCCTAGATGTGACATGGTGAAAGAGGACCCAAAGACGCTCAATCAAGCCATCATAGCATCATTATACTCATCATCGGTTTAGAAACGCAGAAGCTAAGCACATAACACATAAGCTCTATGGGATTTGGGACTTGGGACTCAAGATATGGGGACAATATCGGGGATGGGACAATCATGTATTCACATAGCATATAGCATAATCTCTAGGAAAAATGGGGAATAGGATTCCACTATGGGGCATACCGGGATCGTGGGACTTGCCACATAAGCATATTGTCATTCTCAATACCCCATCATGCAAGTCAATATCATAACAAGAGAAACGAATCACGATACAAGTTAAATAACATCATATTAAATAACATGGTTCAACATAAAAGCCAAATGCACACGAGTATAGATTTGTCCAATAATGCCTCTACATTGATGAGCGGGGCCTCGACAAGTTTGAGGCTCACCCTCCAGTCAATACAAATTAAATACATGAAAATAAAGTGGTAGATAGACGGTGACTGTTGCCCTTGAACAAGAGGGCTCAACACTAGCAAATCATCAACAAGATGTCAAGCGTAATCCGGTAGAATGTAGATGTCGTCCTCGGTCCCACATGGTTAGAACATGTAAATAAGAATATGGGTTAGCACAATTAAGTACTAAGTATGCGGGCATGCAATGCATATGAAAAGTATAGTATGACCAAGCAACATGTCAAGGGGACGAGTGATACGAAAGGAATACACGTAGCCAAAAAGTAATATAACAAGATGTTATGCCATGATGCATGAGATGCAAACCTATGATCATATATAGCGGGGATGTAACCTCAATTGACAAAACGAAAAAACTCGAGCGATCCACTACTCGAATCCAGACTACTTTCCAAGTAGTACCCTAACACCCTTAAACAAGGGTAAACATGACAGAGTTCCCTTGATAGGGAATTAACCCATGGTGGCACATGGTTTGACAGAAAGGAGTATGGACCCTGTGGAGATAGTCCACCCTGACTCCAATCCCTCAATTCTAAGTCTCATCCCATGGGAATACGTATAGGTACATGTAACATTTAAATCAGAAGACCAGCATTCACTTTCAAAACATGCATACCTAGTCAAAATGAAACCATTGTTCAAATTTTGTTCATGCCTAAGCCAAAGGCTATCAAAACTTACAAAACATTTCATGATCTTATCTTATCAATGCAATAAGAGTAGCTCATCTACATTGCTTATCCTATCAAGCCTTGTAACTTATCATAACAGAGTGGTGCAAGCACCCAGAATGTTCATAGAGCCTTAACAGAGAGACTATGTGATCACAAGCCTTTACTTAACTTATCATAACATAAAAATCATAAGTTTCATAAAGAGTTTCATCAAACCATAATCATGCATATGCCATGAATAAAGATCAAGATCATGGGTAGTGGAATTCAAACTTAATTTCACAATTTGGAAGATAGTTCAGCTTAAAAAATGTAGGAATCCATGAATAAACCATAATGCAAGTTACCCATGCTTAATTGAATCATGAATATGAACATGAAACTTGAACAATAAGGGTTTTAATAATCATTCATGAATTCAAAATAAAAATCATGTTTAAATCACCTAAAACCTACAACACTCAAGTCCAAACACTAATCTACAACAATATTAGAAGAACCCATAACTTAATTGAAAGCTTAAAATCAAATTTAAAGAGTTAAGGTTCATAGGGTCTTCAAGGATGAAAGAGGATCCTTGAATCAAGTCCCACACACCTTAATTTCACCAACTAATTGCAAGGTCAAACTTAGTCAAGTTTGTCTTCCCCAAATGCTTCAAGCTTTCTTCAATGAAGACTAAGAGAGTTTTAGAATTTCTAAAGTGAGTATAGGAGGCTTGGAATGGAAGAATGAGGGTTTAGGAAATGATTTAGGGGTTTAGGAGACCTTAGAATACCAAAAGGGGGCTTAAGGAATGTTAAATCACGAAATTACCATTAATAAAATGGCTCTTTTAACTGGACACAGTGTATCACAGCTACTACAGTGTCGTGAGAGTGTCACACGGTCCGTAACACCTCCCATCAAACCATACTTAGCCAATTTTCCAACGCGAACTCTCGGATGACTTTCTGGAGCACTTCACGAGCCTTCACACGGACCGTATGGGATTCCACGGACCATGTCATGGTAATGTGACCCCTCCCTTAGACATTTATTCTAGCCAAAACCTGGCATAGCCACTGTCCCACTTGACGGGACAGTCCTACAGACCGTCCAAGGTCAAACAGACCGTTTAGGGGTCCGTGGCTTAGTACTTGTCTCATGGGGTGGTTCCTAGCCACCCCTAGCTCACTGGATCTCCACAGGATACCCCTCACAAACCGTGAAAAGTTTCACGGATTGTGGCCTTACCCTTAACCACTTTTCTAAGCTTATCTCCAATGTCTTACGAATTTCAGGCAGTCTCACTGTTTGGGCCATAACATCCTTATCCGAACTCTGAATTGACTCAAACAAGTTGCGTTGAGAAACTAACTCAAAGAGATTGAATTGTATGTATAGTATCTCACATGGTTCAACCCACATCAAACGTTATTATCATTTAAAGTACACTTCCCAAACTGTCCCTCTAGGCCACCAACTAGCCCCTTTTGCGTTCGGCCACTTAAACTCAACCCGTGGCTATAAAAAATCAACTATGACAAGTAGTACATCATATAAGGCCAACCATAAGGAGTTTTCAAAAAATTTTGGGTTGTTACACCAAGCGCCTCACTTCTCTTGGGTTGCCTCCCAACTAGTGCCTCATTTAGTGTCGCGACACGACTTAACCCTATTGATTACTCAGACTTCATAAAGTACCCACACTTTCATCTTTAGATCATACGGTCTCTTCATTAACTGACAGATGTTGAAGACAACTTCTTTGTCATTCAATCTAAACTTGAGTTGGCTAGATTCCATATCCACCAGGGCTCGCCCAGTGTATAGGAAAGGCATTGCCAAGATAATCAAGACTTTGAAGTCAACCTCGCAATCTAGTATCTCAAAGTATGTGGGGAATATAAACTTACAAACTTTGATGAGGATGTCATAAAGTATCCGAACAAGTTTCTTCACCGTTCGTTCAGCCATCGACAGTCTCATGCTCGTCAAGGTAGGGTCTACTAGACCAAGTTTCTTGAAGATCACAAGAGGCATCAAATTTATGTTTGCACCGAGATTACACAATGCCCACATGAACTCTACATCACCTATGGTGCAGGTAATGGAGAATGCTCCTGGGTCTTCTCATTTCTGCACCAACGACCTACTTGAATTTGCACTACAATGTTGGAGCTCTTGTGAGATCTCCTAACTCGCAGTATACTTCTTTGTAACCATATTCTTCATAATCTTAGCGCACCCGGGAATCTTCTCCAATGCTTCAATCAATGTGTTGTTTATAGAGAGTTACTTCAATATAGAGAGAAAGTGCTTAAACTTGACTTCCTCCTCTTTTTTGTTTAGTTATAGAGGGGAGAGAGGAGAAGGATAACGAATGAGTCTCAACTATTTTGACGTTGTGTCACTTTCCTCATTCTTTGCATGATCATCTTCAGTCTCAGTCTGCCTATTCACAATACTCTCATCATGAACATCACCATCATCCAATGGCATTGTAGGATCAACGGTCCACCTTCCACTATGAGCTATGATTGCTATACACTAACCCTTGTTCTTAGGATTTCGCACTGTGTTACTGGGCAACGTACCTTTCTAGCATTTGTTAAACTGAGTCAATATTTTTCTAAACTGTTGCTCTAGTATCACCACAGAGTGAGATTCAATCTTCTGGTTGACACTGGAGATGTCTGACTTCATCTTTTTTAGTATCTAATCCTGTGCATTAGCCTTCTTCAATAACCGGTGAAACAACTCCTCAATACGTGAGGAGCCAGCTCCAGAATCCTGATTGTACGATGGAAAATATGGATCATTCCGGAAGCCATCTCTATGACCCCATTCATATTCTCTATTTGGTCACCTATTCCTATCATACTATCCTCCTCTGTTGTTATCTCTAAAGGTGTCATCTCTCCTAAAGTTCTGACCTTTGTTCCTTTAACCTTGTTGCTAACAGTCTAGATTGGACCCTTGGGCATTGGTCTAGAAACCCACTATTTAATCAACAATGAAACACGTGTACTCCTCATAATAAGGCTCTTTATACATGGATAGACGTGTGGAGGTTCATGAGCTATAATATTTACTCATTTCAAATTCTACTTCATCAATAGCTCCACATTGGTATTGATCCACACAAGTTCTTGCATCATTACCTTATATTCCTATGTCTGTATTAGACTAGTACTGATTGAGAATGAGCACTTTGTGGTAGACTTATCCCTCGTTCCCTATGCACATTTTGTTTTGACCACTCTTTTAAGCCTCTCAGCAACCTCTTGGAACGGACGATCTATAAATGATCCCCCTCATAATAGTATCAACAACAATTTGGCTATTCTCATCAAGGGATTTATAGAAGATCTCAACCAGGGCTTTATCAACAATCTTGTGGTCAGGGATACATCTCAGAAATTTTGTGAACCTCTCCCATGTAGCACCGATCAAATCACCCGATATATGTTCAAAGTTGTTTATCTAAGATTTCAATTTCAGCTTCTTCGAGAAAGGGAATAACCTCTCCAAAAAAGCTTTCTGTAATTTTGCGTAACTGGTGATCAAACTCTACAGGAGCTTAGATAACTATATTATTGCATTACGTGCAAGAGAAAGTGGGAAAACACGGAGTACAATAGCATCCATAGAAAGGATTTGATTTTCTATCATACTCTTACAGACAAACAGAACGTTGTGTAGATGGTTATGTGGATTCTCTGATGGTAGGCCAGCGAACAATCAACGGTTCTGCAACAACTATAATAGCCCACTCAACATGATGAACTTAGTGTCATCCGGTAGTGGAGGTAACACAATAGCTCCTGTGACATCCATCGCCATAGAGTCAAGTTGATATTGGTTCCATTGATTTGTTGCGACTTGCAAACCCTATGGTTGTGGATTTAGTAGAGGTGAGTTTTCATCATTCAGATTAAGTGTTGCATTCACTGCATCACAAACAACATTATTTGTATTATCCTAGGTCATCCTTCTTAGTGTTCTTCAGATCTCTGGATCAAATAAAGAAAAGGGATTACCTCGACTTCGAGTGTTGTGCATACCCTACACCTGCACACAAAAGCAAAAATAACAAAATATAAAATTAGGAAATAAGAGTAATCCCCCAAAATTACTTGAATTAATAAAGTCTAGTCGTATTCCTCGACAATGGCACAAAAATATTTGATGTCGCTCAAACCACACCTCTTTTTTGAGGTAAAGTGGTTGTTGTCAAGTAAATAACATAATCGACGTTAGGGTTGATCCCTCAAGGAATATGGTAGACTCAAGAATTAATTCAATGTAAGTCGGGATAATTAACCTACTTATCTCCCAAGAAAATTGGGGGTTTTGTAAAGTAATATTAACTATACTAAACTAATGAAAGTGATAAGAAATCAGTAGAAGACCTAAAAAGGGTAATATGTTCCCCATGAATCCCTAACTTGGTATTATCGGATAAATGCAACCTTTCTAATGTGTAGGTATAGGACAATAAGCTAGGTTTACTTAAATATTCAATCCTACGAATAGGTAAATTTCATCATGGAACTTGATTCATCTCTTTGATGTAACATTACTAACCCTTACTTTTTATCCCAGTTCAACCTCCCCTTGATCCAGTTTAGTTAATTAGACAAGAATGTCTCAATCGAATCTTGTTAATTACCTCTTTTCCTATTTATTACTTCCTTGACCCGACAAGTAACACTAGGCCAGTTCTAATGTAGTCCTACATTAAAAAGCAGTTAAAGTGAAGAGGATTAATCAATACTACCTAACACACCATTCCAAGAATTACACAATTTCTAATTTTACCTTGTTAGTTCCTCATGGTTCTCACAACCCTAATTGTGGATTAGCTATGCATGATTAGTATAAATGCAGTAATTATGAGGTAGAGTAACATAATTGAGCAGTTAGATCGAAGAATATAAAATCCAACTCTTCAATTAGAATCACAAGGTCGAATTCAAAACACATAATAATATTTTTCCCCTCAAAATATGATGAATCCTAAGTGTATCCTCTAAAACCTTGTTCAAACGTAGTGACTCCTAAAAACTTAATGAAAATAACCTAAAAACATATTTATAATGTGTAAAATACAAAATCAAAATGGAATAGGAAAACTATGTTGGCATCTCTATGGGCAGGTTCACGACTTGTATGTTGGGGTTTTGTGGACTGCAACTAGATTTTGGAGACTAATTCTACGAGACCTTTCCACGGGTCATGTAAGATTTTATGGCCCGTGGGGGATTTTGTCTGATAATCTTTGAAAACTTCTCCACTTCCTGATCCTCAGGGCATGACCACAATCTACGACTAGTGGATTGATCTATGACTCATCTGATTCCTTCATAGAGTTTAACTCAGAAATTCACGCCTCAGTAGAAATTTCTATGACACCCCATCTACATCTCGTCAACTATTCTACGACTTATAAAGGGTTTTGTAGATCATTAAAATTTATTGTTTTAGTATACTTTACCTAAAAACTATGCCAATACTAAAATCATTCAAAAAAGGCATAAAACATAATCAACCCTACTAACATCGCTATGAGAACAAACAAAACTTTCAAGTTTTAAGCATCAAAAGTGTTGCATTTCAACAACATATCATTTGACTAATGCTCCAACAGTGTTTATGGATCTTATGAATCGGATGTTCAAACCATTCCATGATAGTTTTGTGATTTTCTTCATTGATGATATTCTTATTTATTCCCAGAGTAAGCGAGAGTATATGTATCAATTGAGGTTAGTTCTTCATACTTTGAGGGAGAAGCAATTATTTGACAAGCTCAGTAAATATGAGTTTTGGTTAGGAGAACTGGCTTTTCTGGCCATTTGGTATTCGATGATGGCATTAAATTTGACCCAAAGAAGACTGAGGCCATGGAGAATTGGCCTAGACCGTTGAATCCTTCTGATATTCATATTTTTCTTGGATTGGCTGGTTATTATTAGAGGTTTGTTGAAGATTTCTCATATATTGCATCTCCATTGACTAACTTGACTCAAAAGAAGTCCAAGCTCTTATGGTCGGATGAGTGTGAGAAAAGTTTTCAGACTTTGAAGGATAGGCTTACATCGGTTCTTGTCATGACTTTACCAGATGGCTTAAATGGGTTTGTGGTCTATTTTTATGCTTCTCGGATTGGGTTGGGTTCTGTGCACATGCAACATGGTAAGGTGATATCTTATGCATCGAGCCAATTGAATGTGCATAAACCAAATTATCAAACCCATGATCTTGAATTGGTGGCTATGGTATTTGCTATGAAGATTTGGAGATATTACTTGTATGGGGTTCATGTTGATATTTTCACCAATCATAAGAGTTTGTAATATGTGTTCACCCAAAGAGACCTTAATTTTAGGAAAAGAAGGTGGTTGGAACTACTTAAGGATTATGACATGAGTGTTCTATATCATCTCGGCAAGGCAAATGTTGTAGTCGATGCTCTTAGTAAGCTATCTATGGGTAGTGTAGTCCATGTTGAAGAAGGGGAGAAAGAGTTAGTAAAGGATGTTCATCATTTGGTGTCATGACCCGAGTAGGGACCTAGATGTGACATGGCGAAGGAGAACCTGAAAGCTCTCGATCAAGCCACCATAGAATCATTACACACATCATCGGTTCAGAAATGCGGAAGCTAAATACATAACACATAAGTTCTAAGGAATTTGGGACTTGGGACTCAAGATATTGGGACAATAATGGGATTGGGACAAACATGCATATACATAGCACATAGCAATAATCTCTAAGGGTAATGGGAAACAGGATTCCACTATGGGGGCACGCCGGGATTATGGGACGTTCCACGTAAGCACATAGTCAATCAAAAATCCCAACATTCATAGCATCAGTATAATAAGAGAGCATTATCTGAATCAAAGCTAAATTAGCATAGTTTTATATAACCAAATGTTAAACATATAAGTCAATCGTGCAAGAGTCTAGAATATTTCAACAATCCTCTATATAGATGAGCGGGTCCTCGACAAGTTTGAGGCTCACCCTTAAGATATAAGAAAGTAAATAACATAACATAAAATACCTAGAATAGACGGTGGCTATTTCCCTTGAACAACAGGGCTCACCACAAGTAAAGTCTTCAACAGAGTGATCAAGCATCATCTGGTAGAATGTAGATATCTTCTCCGGTCCTTACATGGTTATAACATGTAGAAAAAGAATATGGGTTAGCACAATTAAGCACTAAGTATGCGGGTATGCAATGCATATGAAAATATAGTATGAACAAGCAATATGACAAGGGGACAAGTGATACGAAAGGAGTGGACATAGCCAAAGAATAATATAACAAGATGCTATGCCATGATGCATGAGATGCAATCCTATGATCAATATGTAAATCGGGCATAGGACCTTAACCGACAACATGGAAAGTCTCGAGCGAGCCACTACCCAGATCTAGACTACGTGCCAAGTAGTACCCTAATCACCCTTGAAACAACGGGAAACATATCAGAGTTCCCATCTAGGGAATTAACCCATGGTGGCACATGGTTTGAAGAAAAGGAATATCGACCCTGTGGAGATAGTCCACCCGTCTCAAATCCCTCGGTACTACGTCTCATCCCACGGGAATACGTATAGGTACATGTAACTATAAAATAGGAAGACCTACATTCTTTTTCAAAACATACATCATTGGTCAAAATAAGCCATAGCTCAAATCATGTCCATGCTTAGGCCAAAGGCCATCAAGAGTTCACAAAACGTTTCATGATCATTCCATGTCAATGCAATAAGAGTAGCTCATCTACATAGCTTATCATATCAAGAATTCAAAATATGTCAATATGGTGCAAGCACCCAATATGCTCAAGGACCCATGGCAAGGAGACTATGTGATCACAAGTCTTAACATTACATTCAAAATAGGGGCTTCATCAAGAGTGTCGATAGAACAATAACCATGCATATGCCATGAATGAGGATCAAGAACATGAGTAATGGAATTCGATCTTAAATTCAGAATTCGAAAGGTAATTCATCATAAATCATGTAGAAATCCGTAAATAAGGCATAATTCCAGTTAGCCATCCTTAATTGAATCATGAAATGGACATGCAAGTTGATCATCAAGGATTTTCATGAACATTCATAAATTCAAGCTTAAAATCATGGTTAAATCACCTAAAAACTACAACACACATTCCCAACACTAATCTACATTAATAATTGAAGAACTCATAACGTAATTGAAAGCTTAAAAATTGAATTTAAAGGTTAGAGTTCTTTGGGTCTTCAAGGATGAAAGAAGATCCTTGAATCATGTCCCACATACCTTAATTTCACCAAAGGAATTACAAGTCAAACTAGTCAAGGTTGTCTTCTCCGAATTTCTTCAAGCATTCTTCAATGGAGGTCAAGAGGATTTTAGAATTCTCCAAGTGTAAAGAGGAGGCTTAGAATAGATTAATAAGGGTTTAGGTCTTGATTTAGGGGATTAGGAGACTTTAGGATACCTAAAAGGGGCCTAGGGATTTATTAAATCACGAAATTACCTTTAATGAAAAATTCTTTTTACTGCCAAGCAAAGTGACACGATGGAGCTACAGTTCCCATGAAGGTGACTCATGGACCGTCAACTGCACCATCTAACGACACTTAGCAAAAATTCCAACGGGAACTCTCGGAGGACTTTCTAGACCACTTGATGAGGGGATTCACGGGTCGTGTGGATTCACACGGACTGTGTACTGGTCCGTGGAGCCACACATGGACCAATAATCATCCCCCAGCCTTGGCCAAGGTTCTGCCCCACCAGACGGACCCCTTGACGGGCCGTACCAAAGCTCACTATAAAAACCCGGATAGGAGGCCTAGATGTGACATGACAAAATGGGACCCGAAGACCCTCGATCAAGCCATCATAACAGCATTACACTCATCATCAGTTCGGAAACACGGAAGCTAAAGCATGTAGCACAAGGCTCTAGGGATTTAGGGACTAGGTGCTCAAGCTATGGGGACAATACGGGAAAGGGATAGACATGCTTGCACATGGCACATTGTCATTCATCATACTCAACATTCAAGTCATTATAATAACATGAGAACATAAGTCATAATCATAACATGAGAACATGATCATAAATCAAGTGGAAATAGCTTCATAATACATAGCCAAATATCAAACATACAAGTCAAACGTACAAGAGTAAGATTTGTCCAAACATGCCTCTACAAAGAAGAGCAGGGACTCGACAAGCTTGAGGCTCCCCTCAAGTCAAATAAAGTAAATACATGAAATAAAAAGGTAGATAGATGGTGTCTATTTCCCTTGAACAATAGGGCTCACCACTACAAGTCTTCAACATGATATCAAACATCATCCAGAAGAATGTAATAATCACTCTAGTACCCTACGTGGTGATAACATGTAGAAAAGAATATGGGTTAGCACAATTAAGCAGTAAGTATGCGGGTATGCAATGCATGTGACAAGTATAGCATGACCAAGCAACATATCAAGGGGACAAGTGGTACGAAAGGAGTGCACGTAGCCAAAGAGTAATATAACAATATGTTATGCCATGATGCATGAGATTCAATACTATGATCTTATATATATAGCGGGGATGTACCTCAACCGACAAAGACAAAAAGATCCGGACAAGCCACAACCCGAACCCGGTACTACTTGTCAAATAGTACCCAAACACCCTTAAACAAGGGGAAACAAAATAGAGTTCCCTAGATGGGGAATTAACCCATGGTGGCACATGGTTTGACGGAATAGACGGGGTTTTGGAATACCATATTTGGCCACATACTCCCTCGGTGCTAAGCTCATCCCACGAGAATACGTATAGGTACATTCAATATTTAAATTCGGAAACATATACTTACTTTCAAAATATGCATACTTAGTCAAAACAAAACCATTGTTCAAAACTTGTTCATGCTTAAATCAAATCCTATCAAAACAAGTCATGATCATATCTTGTCAATGCAATAGGAGTAACCCATCTAATAGCTTATCATATCAACCCTTGTAACATATAAAAATGGTGCAAGCACCAAAAATGCTCATAGAGCCAAAACAAAGAGACTATGTGATCAGAAGCCTTTACAAAACTTATCATAACAAGGGTTCATCAAAATGTTTCATCAAACCATAACCATTCATATGCCATGAATGAAGTTCAAGATCATGGGTAATGGAATTCAAAATTAATTTAACAATTTGAAAGACAATAGATCATAAAACATGTAGAAATCCATGAATAAGCCATTATGCAAGCCATAAAACATGTAGAAATTTAACATGCAAGTTGAATAATAAGGGTATCATAAATCACCCATGAAATCAAGTGTAAAATCATGTTTAAATCACCTAGGATCTACAACACTCAAGTCCCAACACT
>JBCEWC010018179.1:0-12094 GCA_038996855.1 Solanum aculeatissimum
TATAGGAGAGTTTGAATGGATGAATGAGGGTTTGGGGAATATTTTAGGGGTTTAGGAGACCTTAGGGGACCAAAAAGGGGCTTAGGGAAAAGTTAAATCACAAAAATACCATTAATAAAATGTAATTTTCCAGAACTAAGCAGTGTTAAACGGTGGCTACAGTGCCCGTTCAACAGTGCACGAGCCTTCCCCCCTTCCGTCAAGCCTTCCTTAGCCAATTTTTCCAACGCGAACTCTCGGAGGATTTTCTGTAACACTTCACGAGCCACTTGATGGACCATCTGAGGTGTGACTGTACGAGTAAGGTCCCGTAAGCCCATACTTAGGCTAATAAAAGATAGCCTTGGCTTGGCCAAACTACTGCCCAACTCCACGGGGCAGTACACGGACCGTTTGGTCTTGAACGAGCCGTTCAAGGTTTCGTTGGTTTAGACTTTGCTTAGGGGTGGTTCCAGGCCACTCCTAGCTCACTGGAACACTTTACGATACCCTAGATGAGCCGTGCAAAGTTTCACGGTCCGTGTCATTACCCTTGGCCACGTTTCTGAGCCTATCTCCAATGGCTTCCGAATTTCAGACATTCTCACTGTTTGGGCCATCTATCCCTCATCCGAACTCCAAATTGAGTGAAATGAGTTGTGTTGCAAAGCTAACTCAATGATATTCAATTTGATATATTTTAGCTCACATGGTTCATCCCACATCAAAAGGTATTACTATTTGAAGTACACTGCCAAAACTATCTCTCTAGGCCACTAACTAGCGCAATTTGCATTCGGCAATTTAAACTCAACCCGTGGCTACCAAAACTCAACCATGACTTATAGTACATCACATAATGCCAACCATAAGGAGATTTTGAATATTTTCGGGTTGTTACACCCAAATTATTGTAAGTATCATAGACTTGTAGGTCACCCTCTTGAAAAGTGTTTTGTCTTCAAGGATAAAGTTATGCAATTGGCTAACAAAAAAAATATTGTCCTTGATGACGTAAAGGATAGCTCTAATCAAATTTCTATTATATTCGACTCGCTTAACCCAATCTAAATATGTGCATCTGAAGAAGAAGAGCCATTAGATCAAGAAAAGCCCCAAATTGATACAGATAATGATGAAGGTTGGATTCTCGTGAATAGGTAGAGATGCAACAAGACTAGTCCATAGAAAGAATCATTTGAGCAACTAATTAGACAAAGGATAATAAGGAGATCAAAAAAGCAAAAGTCGATCGAACTTCTGAAGAAGTCAAAGGTAGAAACATATCACTACCAAAAACAGCGACGTCCAGTGACTTTGGAGGAATTCTTGCCAAGTTGGTTCTGCATGGAGGCTACTCAAGACAATGTTGAGGCATCATGTTTCAGTGCTAGCAAGGGAGAAGCAATGAATGAGACTTCATCAAAGGTGTCTCTTGCTAACAAAGAAGAAACAACAAGTGAAATCTCACCAAAGAGTTCTCCTGTTGACAAGGAAGGAGCAATGGGTTAAACCCCATTGAAAGCATCCTTTTCATCTTATGAAAAGTCTATGGAACACCTTCTTCAAGAAGTACATGCATGTGATACAAAGATAACGTTTACAGATGATGATCTTCTATTTAGTGAAACTCTACACAATCGTCCTTTGTATATGGTGGGTCATGTGCTAGAGAAGAAGATAAATAGAATCTTGATAAATGAAGGGCCTGGGGTCAATATTCTGCCCATCCACACGTTGAAAGAGCTTGGCATCATAATTGAAGAACTTAGCGAAAGTCATTTGTTGATACAAGGATTCAATCAAGGAGGGCATAGGTCTATAGGCTCTATTAAGCTGGAAATTCAAATGGATGTTTTGCGATCAAGTGCATGTATGCATGTGAATGATGCAAGGACTTCATATAATATATTATTTGGAAGGCCTTGGGTGCATAAGAACAAAATTGTCTCATGTTCTTACTATCAATGTTTGAAATACCTCGAAGATGGAATTGAAAAGAAAATAGTTGCTGACAATAACCCTTTCACTGAAGTTGAGTCATATTTTGCTGATACAAAGTTCTATTTGAAGAGTTATGTTATAAAAGAGGCAAATATTGAGGGAATCAAACCAATCAAATCTGATAAGCTTAAAGGTGAGACAACTGATGTGGCTACTGAAAGGGCCAAAGTCAATATCAGGGAGCCTAGTTCTTGTCCAAATAAAGGGAAGACTATGCCCTCAAAAAGAAAGTCAGCCTCTACACTCTGTTATGTCCCGAAGGCTATGAAAGAGAAGGTCCAATCATCCAGTATACAAGGGAATGTATTAGGAGGGTTGACTCTTCCTATCAAACAGATTGATGCAATAAACTTGTCTTCAAAGTTGTTGGGAAGTTTTATTGCTCAAGATCCGCCATAAGATATGTCGCTTCCTATAAAACGTATGGAAGGCTTTGATCCAAATGCTTACAAGTTATTTGCAAAGGATGGGTATAACCTTAATGAGCCATCTAGTCTAGGGAAACTCCTATCAGAAGGCGCAACCAGGCAAGCACGAGAAGGCTTAGGCTATATCCAACCATCACCGGTTTGCATCTCCATAAGAAGGGAAAGCAATACCTACATCACTATAGAAAATGAGTGTGCGTCTTTTAATAAAAGGACTTCTGTCTTTGTTCAACTTGGACAACCTTCTGGGACAACTTCTGTTTTCGAGCGGTTGGGTCCTTTAAAGAAGAATAATAACAAGCATCGAAGAAATTATCTAAAAGTAACGACACTTGCTTCACCTATGATCCGAAAGGATTTTAAAAGTGTAATTCCTTTTAGGATGAAGCGACAAGTGAAACTCATAGTTTCATGTAAAGAGGTGCTAAAGGCAAAGCCTCACACTGTGGTTTAGACTAAAGAGCGTGAGGAAGATAAAGAAAGCGTAAGCTCCTCATGTCATGCTACAACTCAGATTGATAATGATGTTTCATATCAACTAAAAATTGATGAAGAGTTGGGAGGTATTGCTTGGTGCTATCATATATCTATCAATGACAATGATCCACAGGAAGAGGAGAAGGCTGGAGAGAACCCAATAGAATTTAAAGAAGGAGTGAAGACTACGACAGATCCCTTAAAAGAAGTTAACCTTGGCACTGGTGGAAACCCAAGGCCAACTTACTTGAGTGCTTTTCTAGAAGCTGATGAAGAAATGACATATATAAATATACTCAAAGACTATAGGGATATCTTTGCTTGCAACTATAAAGAAATGCCTGGCTTAAATCCCAAAATAGCGGTCCATCGATTGGCAATCAAACACGGCGCTCATCCTGTCAAGCAGGCGCAAAGACGTTTCAGGACAAACTTGGTTCCATTGATTGAGAAAGAAGTTAACAAACTCATTGAGGCGGACTTCATTCGTAAAGTTAAATACCCTATGTGGATTTCAAGTATTGTTCCTATGAGGAAGAAGAATGGACAAATTTGAGTTTGTGTAACCTAAAGATGAGTTCCCATGCTCATTCCAGAGCTAATGTTTGATGCTATGACTGGATATGAGGCAATGTCATTCATGGATGGTTCTTCTAGCTATAACCAAATCCAAATATCACCAAAGGATGAAAAACTCACAGCATTTTGCACATCTAAAGGTATTTATTGCTACAAGGTAATGCCTTTTGGTTTAAAGAATGTTGGTGCCACATATCAAAGGGCTATGCAAAATATATTCGATAACTTACTCTACAAAAATTTTGAGTGTTATGTTGATGACTTGGTGGTGAAGTCGAAAAAGAGAAGCGACCATTTGGAAGACTTGAGAATGGTGTTTGAATTGCTTCGAAGGTATCAACTGAGGGTGAATCCATTAAAATGTGTCTTTGGGGTTACTTCAGGAAATTTCTTGGCTTCATTGTGAGACATCAAGGAATTGAGATTGATCAAGCCAAAGTTGATGCAATTTTATAGATGCCCGAACCTCAAAATATTCATGAGTTGAAAAGCCTTCAGGAAAGGTTAGCCTACTTGAGGAGATTCATCTCGAATCTAGCTGAAAAATGCCAACCATTCAGTCGTCTCATGAATAAAGGTGTTCCTTTCAAGTGGGATCAAACATGCAATAAAGCCTTTGAAAGCATCAAAGTGTATTTGGCAAAACCTCTAACTCTAGCAGCTCCTATACCTAGAAAGCCATTGATACTTTACATTGCGGCACAAGAAAGGTCTGTAGGAGCCTTACTAGCTCAAGAAAATATTGAAGGCAAAGGAAATTCCCTTTATTACTTGAGAAAAATGATGATACCAAATGAGCTAAATTATTCACCAATCGAGAAGTTGTGTTTGACACTAGTATTTTTGATTCAGAAAATGAAGCACTATTTTCAAGCTCATATTTTCCATCTTATTTCTAGAGAAAATCCCATCAAATTTGTTATGTTGAAACTAGTTCTTAGTGATCGACTAGCAAGGTGGTACCTTTAGTTCCAACAATCTGAGATTGTGTACATCCTTCAAAAGACTGTGAAGGGACAAGTATTAGCAGACTTTCTGGCAGACCATTCTATACTAGGCGATTGGAAATTGACTAATGAGCTTTCCGACGAAGATGTGTTGGCCATCGAAATTCAACCTCCTTGGAAAATATACTTTGATGGGGCTGCACATCGTGGTGGAGCTGGTGCAGGCATAGTGTTTGTCACTTCATAAAGGGAGGTCCTACCATTCTCTTTTACTTTGAAATAGTGTTGCTACAATAATGTCGCAGAGTATCAAGAGTAGATACTTGGACTCAAAATAGTTGTTGACATGAAGCAATTACAATTGAAAGTCTTTGGTGACTCTCAATTGGTGATCAAACAACTGTTGGGAAGCTATGAAGTAAAGAAGCTTGAACTTCGTCCCTATCACTGTTATGCCCCCAGACGTTGATTGGATGGCTCGAAGATGTGACTTTACAATATGTGCCAAGGAAGGAAAATAAAAGAGCCTATGCCTTGGCTACTTTAGCTTCAACTTTAACTCTCCCAGAGCAGACATAAGTTACTATCTGTAAAAAATGGGTGGTACCACCAAATGAAGATAAATACAAAATAGAGCATCTCATTGCTATGGCTGAGGTTGATAAAGATGATTGGCGATAAACTATTATCGACTACTTGTGTTATGAGATACTCCCAGAAGATACAAGAAGAAGGACTGACATTCATCATCGAGCGCTTTGTTTTCTTTACTACAATAACACGTTGTTTAGGAGATCATTTGAGGGAATGCTTTTGCAATGTTTGGGGGAGGAAGAAGTGGGCCAAGCTTTGCAAGAGACACATTCAGGAGTATGTAGATCACATAAGTATGGACCAAAACTCCACTTTCTCATAAAAAGAATGGGGTATTATTGGCTAACCATGGTGAAAGATTGCCTAGACTATGCTTGGAGGTGCAAAGCTTGCCAATTTCATACATCAACCGCCTGAAGTTTTGCACCCTACTATCACATCTTGTCTATTCGATGCTTGGGGATTAGATGTTGTTAGACCACTACCAAAATCTTCTAATGGGCATTTATACATCTTGGCTGAGACTGAGTACTTCTCAAAATGGGCCGAAGCTGTAGCTGTTAAAAAAGTCAAGAAGGAGAATGTTGCAAACTTCATTCGTGTGAACATTGTCTATAGATTTGGCATTCCATGATACATAATAACGGACAATGACAATCCATTTGATAACAAGTTAATGAATAAGATCTATGATCTCTTTGGCTTTAAGTAGTGGAAATCTTCTATGTATAATGTTGCCGCCAATGGTCTAGCCGAGACATTCAACAAGACTCTATGCAATCTATTGAAGAAAGTCATCTCTAAGTCCAAGAGAGACTGACATGAAATAATAAAAGAAGCTTTGTGGGCATATAGGATAACATACCGTACACCAACTCAAGCAACCCCATAATCACTTGCTTTTGGAGTTGAAGTACGCCTTCCACTCGAGCATCAAATATTTTTTTTGAGACTAGCTATCTAAGAAGGGCTCACTGAAGAAGAAAATGCCCGACTGCGACTTGCTGAATTAGAAGCACTTGATGAAAAGAGATTAGAAGCCCAACAAAATCTTGAATGTTATCAAGCTCGTTTATCTCGTTCTTTCAATAAAAAGGTTCGTTTAAGATATTTTCAAGTTGGAGACCAAGTCCTTGCAGTGAGAAGGCCCATTATCACTTCAGGTAAGTCTGGCAGAAAATTTACCTCAAAATGGGATGGCCCATTGTGGTGCAAGAGGTATACTCAAATGGTGCTTACAAGCTTGTCGATGCAGATGACATATTGATCAGTCCTATAAATGTAAAATTTCTTAAGAGGTACTATCCTTAAGGCAAATGATGCTTTTTGAAATACGAGTATAAAACTACATGATACTCCTGGCCCACAAGAGTATAAACTATGTACGGCACCCCTAAAAAAAAGTCCGCTAGGTTGAAAATCTCAAAAGAGGTGGCCTAGGCAAAAATTAGGACAAAAAAACACTCTCCCAAAAACTACGTTGTGACTTGATCCTCTTCATTGAGGTACGTAGGCACTTAGAATTATATTTTAAGTTCAGTTGCATGAATGTTAAAAAACTATATGTTCCTACCTGATTCCTTATGGGGGCAAATCCCTATGGAGTGTGAGCCTCTTCAATGACACGCTTGAGGTCTTTAAATTTAATGAAGTTTGCAGGTTGAAATTTTCAAACTCCTCAAGTCTTCAAGTTTATGCATTGACATTCTTGAGATCTGTCGATTTTATAAGTTGAAGCACTAAATTCCACAAAGTTTGCAAGTTAAAATCGATGAATGCACAAACTTTAAAAGGTGAGGGACTTTTGCTATTTTCATTCTTATCAGCATGCCAAACGTGGATTAAGTTTGAATTATTAAGGCTTGCAACAAAAGAAAACATGTGAGTAAATTTAAATTAGAACTATAAAATGCAAGGTATGAGACAAAATAAATAAAGAGACTTTATTGCTATGAAATTGTCTAACATATCAATCTGAACCTTGAGAAAGTAAATAAAGAAAGGAAGTAAAAAAAAGGGAGGAGTCTAATTTAAGCATAATTTATAGTTGATCAAATCTTGATGATCAGCCTTCAAGCACTCTCGCTTATGCCCCAAGTGAGTCAAATCATCAGTCGTCAAGAAGTCTATGTTGTCATAAAAGACACCTCATTCTCAACAATTGAAATCTTGGCTCGAACCTCTTCAATCTACTTCTTGGAAGCATCTACAACAGCTTCAAGTTCCTCTCGCTCCGCTTGTAGAGTTGCTAACTTCTTTATGACCTTCTTTAATAATTTTCTTTTAGAAGAAACATGTTTAGTCTTCTCACTCTCCTCCGCTCTAAGTGACTTAAGACTCTCCTTGGCCTTGGAAAATAACTTTAACTTCTTATCTTCATGCACCTTATCTATGAAATTAGACCATTATTGATTATAGGAAGTAGCAAGCTCAAAAAGAGAATCCACCAAATGCTCTAAGGATGAAAGATCTATGAAACACATTTCACTCATCTCTTAGAGAATCTCATAAATATCTTCCTTGTAAGATGAAATTGAGTCTAGAGAAGTTCTACAAAGTTTGCTACAAATCTTTTCCCAAAGGCCTAAGATGTACTTTTTGTGAGTAGAAACAACCCTTTTTCCTTCAAAAATAGAATTAGCCCCATCTGACTTTGAAAAGAGTGGAGGAGTACCACTTGAATCAAGGGTCAACCCTTTTAAAGCTTGGTCACGAGAAATGGATGTAATTCTCTGTCCTTGCTCAATGACTAAAGTTGGCCCTGCCTCATGTTTTGATGTCGCAACAGATTCATTACTAATTTGTGGCCTCTCTTGTATGATTCCTTTGGATGCTCAACAACGTTTACCTACACAAAAGGGGAGGCAAGAAAGTTAGCAAATTACTCAACCATAAATTGAAAAAAAGAGATTTATGGTCAAAGGAAAGCCTCTTCGCTTTGAATGGTTAATGTTTTCAAAGGACCATCAACGCCTTGCTCTTCCACAATCTCCAACCCAACAACTTCAAACTTGGTTGATTTATGTCTCTTTCTCTTCCAACATTGATCCCTACTGCTAATTTTGCATTATCTCCTGAGAGGTTGGCTTTCTAGATGAAAGAATTAAGGGGCATCTCTCTACATCGATAGAAGTACATGCTACTTCTTTCTTAGACCCCTTAGAGGACTTAAGCCTCTTACTTTGAGGTTGTGGGGCAAGTGGGGTGTCAACTTCTAAGAGCGCCTCTCAGACATCTTGATTTTTTTCCTCTAAAGGAGTAGTAAAGTTTGGCCCATATTTTTCCACCAAAGTCTGCATATTATCCTCAAGAAACTTCATATGGGACCTTTCCCACCAAGATGGATATCAAATGGAGTAAAGTTTTTTTGCAGAAGTAATTGCAGGTGGAAATGTCACTTTTGACATAAAAGTACGCGAGGCACAAATTCTCCAATACCTAAGTCCCTCATCAAGAAATTCAGTACGAATATCCTTTTCGAGATATCCAGGAACATCTTGATGAAACCCAAACTGATGACTAAATTGATGGGGACTATATGGCTCGATGAAGAAGAAGTCTCCTCTCCTTAAGGTAAGATAATTAAAGCGGAGTCTCATAGAATAAGATGGCTCCAACTCTAAAGCTTTATTATCATCAACATAATAAGTTGGGTGAGGCCTATTAAGAATGGTCGCATTCCATACAAGGTTTTTTCCTCGATGGACGCACTTTCATGCCTTGCTTTGTCAAAATATTTTACAGCACCCTCGCCAAAATATACCACCATTTGCGAAAGAGAAGGTCCACCAATAAGAGGATAATGTGTCTTGAGGTAATAAGCAAGCCAACCATAAACATAATGAATTGGGAAAGAAACTTTAATGTAATCAAACTGTGATGAATTTGGATTTTTTTAAGCCACAATAGATGCTTGCTAAGACTAGGATTGCAAGGCTAACCTTTCAACCACTCACCATCAAGCTTGCCGTCTTAAAAGTTTCAGGCTGAATAAGGTTCCCTTCCTCAGAGGGAAATACAAAGGCACATAACCAATATGGCAAGAAGGCTATCAAATAAGTCTCATATTTTTGGTGTTTTGCTCCAAGCATAGAAAATGTCATCTCTTGAGAGCTCAACCATGTGTTCACCTCCATTGATATTTCACCTGTGGGTTTATGTGTAGATGATAGACGTCAAGTTTTATTTTCTTTTCTCAGGGGAGCTAGCTCATACCTAATATCTTGTTTACACCAAAATTATATCCATTCACTAAAAGAGGTCCTCGAGCCACCACCTTTCTCCCTTCTAAGATGATGAAAGACAACAAATAAATACTCACAAGTTTGAGGAAGAAATATTTCCTTTTTGGCATCATGACCTGTAAGCTCTATGAAATTAGGTATCACTTCGTCATAAGGACACCCACTAATCGGCAAGCCGCCAGGAGTATGCAAATCCCAAAGAGATATAGATGCTTCGCCAAGAAGTGTAAGTAGTGTATTTATTTGGGGACATCAAGCCTCACAAAAGGGCTGTACGATGTTGGAGTTTCGATCGTAGGTAAAAAGAGAAGCAAAGGCAACATTTCGTATATTAGCATTGTTCAAACTTTGCCCATTTTTGCTAAGGACATCTTCTGTCCATTCCCAATATCTCGAGATGCAATGATATTCACCTTCAAACAAAATTTTATCTCCCCAACATAGATCTTCTTGAATCATACGACGTCCTAAATTTTGAAGAGTGCTTGCAAGATTTGTGCCTTGAAGATTTGGTTTCTCAAGATACCACACTTTGGAAGCTTTGTTAGATGTGTGATCAAGTTCTGAGGTCCAATTTTCCTTATGAAGTGTGTTTCTCAATTGTGGCCACGCATCAGCATAACGACCAACTAAATGATCCTTGACCAAAAGCTTGATTTCTACCTTGATATCTTGTGTTCCGATTATAAGGTATTTGAGTCCAGAAGATGAGCAAGTGTAATCCTTGAAAAACACCATTATTCAGGCTGTGTAAAAGGAAAAATATTACCCTTCATCAATGATGGCACACAAAAAAAGGGACAAGAATCAAAATAAAAGAACATGGCTAATTAATGTATTTGAGAACTTTGTAAAGCCTCAAATTGGGGGTCCCTTATGCTTAGACATTAGGAACATTGTAAAGCCTCAAATTGATGGCCCCTTATGTTTAAACATTGGGAACTTTATAAAGCCTCTCATTGGGATCCCTTAGGTTTAAACATTGGAAACTTTATAAGCCCTCAAATTGTTGGCCCCCTTTATGTTTAAACATTGGGAGCATTGTAAAGCCTCGAATTGATGATCCCTTATGTTTAAACATTTGAGAACAATGTAAAGCCTCGAATTGTTGACCCCTTATGTTTAAACATTTGGGAAAAGTGTAAAGCCTCAAATTGGCGACCCTTTATGTTTAAACATTGGGAATATTATAAACCCTCGAATTGTTAGTCCCTTATGTTTAAACATTGAGAGCATTGTAAAGCTTCGAATTGATGGCCCCTTATGTTTAAACATTTGGAACTTTATAAAGCCTTACATTGGGGGTCCCATATGTTTAAATATTAGAAACTTTGTATACCCTCGAATTGTTGGCCCCCTTATGTTTAAACATTAGGAACATTATAAAGTCTCGAATTGATGATCCCTTATGTTTAAATATTTGAGAACAATGTAAAGCCTAGAATTGGTAACCCCTTATGTTTAAACATTTGGAGAATAGTGTAAAGTGTCAAATTGGTGACCCCTAATGTTTAAACATTGGGAACATTTTAAATCCTCGACTTGGTGATCCCTTATGTTTAAATATTTGGGAATATTGTAAAGCCTCGAATTGTTGGTCCCTAAAGTTTAAACATTTGGAACAATGTAAAGCCTCGAATTGGTTATCCCATATGTTTAAACATTGAGAACATTATAAAACTTTCAATTGATGATATCAAGGCGGGGACATAGAACACATCCCTTCATACCTCGAGATCAAATTCTTATGTTATAGAATTCGTAAAGTACAAATGTCTTTCCCTTTGACCTACAAAAAAAAGGGATAAACAAAAAGAAGAAGAAAAAGAAAGTCATACCTCAATAAAGACACCTGGGGTTAGACTTCAATTTTGATTGAAAAACCATGAAGAAGAACACCCTATTTATAGGGTGTTGTTCAAGAATAAAAAGAGAAAAAAAAGAAGGATAGAATGCAAAAAGGAACAAAAAGGGAGAAGAAAAAAAAAGAAAAAGAAAAGGAAAGAAAGAAGAAGGAAAGAGAAAAACAAAAAAAAAAGGAAAAAAAGTGGCAAGGGGACCACGTAAAACGACAAAAAAAAGAGGAAAACGGAAGAAAAGAAAGAAGAAAGAAAGAAAGAAAGAAAGGAAAAAAAAGGGAAAGAAAAAAAAGAAAGGAAAAAGAAAAGAAGGTCAAGTTTTTCTTCTTTCTCAAATAAGGTAAAGTTGGAAATAATTTCTTTTTCTACATAACATTATAATAATAAGTTTATAATATTATGTCAATACTTCTTTATAATATTATAGTTATTATTATTATAATATAAAATTAATACTTCAAGTCTAGTCTTCAAATGATAAAATATTTTGACTAGACTTGAAGCAGGAGACATTTGTAATCATTTAAAATTTATTAAATATAAAATTTAAAATATTTTGAATTGTATTAAATTCATGAATATATTAATCCAAATAAATGTTATGGATTAATATAATTGAGTTAACCGTTTAAGTCCAATAAATACAGATTTAATTAAAATCCATGTTAATTGATTTGGGCTACAATAAAAGAGTCCAACTTAATAAGCCCAATATTATTTCATCTAAGAGGTCCATTTTGGTGCCACGTGTCAAATGATATGGCACGCCAAGTCAAACAAAGAAGTGTCCATCTTAGTGCCACGTGTCAAATGATGTGACACACCAAATCAAACAAAAAAGCCAATAAGATCATGCCATGTGTCTAAGTGACAAGTCCATTTCATTAAAGCCCAATATGTCATGTAACTTAAATCTGATTGGCTGAAGGAAAGTCTTTCCTATTATAATTCCTCTATTCTACAACTATAAATAGGGGTCTTCA